>QRAA01000160.1:0-143314 GCA_003670145.1 Fusarium subtropicale
TATATTTCTTTATTAATATTAAAAGAGAAAAATTTAATTAGCAGCTAAGCATTTAAGTAACTATTTTATATTAAAATACACACTTTGCCATATCGACTCACTCTATCAGGGGGTTTATGTAAATAGCTTTCTATGGCCACAATCACTGTATCAACCTTTCCGCTAGCGGGGGTGCACCAGTAGGACAGAGGCAAATGAGCTGAATGCACCACAATAATCGGACTCTGCCAGTTGTGTTGTGAGTCGTTTGTCCTCATGCAGGTGTGGTTACTATGGCTGGGAACAAGGACTTGATAGGTAGCTAGGCCAACCAAAACCCAAGTGAGAGCGACGGGTAAAATCCAGAAGACAGGAAAGGCGCTCGGAGTTGACATGCTCCTGCGAATGGATGGGGCCGCGCGCTTACGTTTGTATTTGAGGGTGCTGAAGGCCTATTCTCATCTTCAAATCCTTTTTAGTTTTCACAGTCTTATCAGAATTTTGAGTACGGAAACTCTAGCTGCACCTGTGGCATTCATCAAATTGGAGTCACAGTACGGCTGGCGCTTAGTACGCAGCAGACCCTTATTTGACTATGGTGATACAATAATCGTTTGTCAGTCCTATTTCAGTACATACTGTCAGCAATCCTCCAAGCCATCAACAGGGTCTCCCAGACTGGCATTGGTAGTTGGGGGCTGTTTTATGGTCTGTGTGCCACCAAAAGCAAACAAGCTGAAGCACCCCCTGCGCTTCTTTTGGGGGCTATTTTGCTATCGAAAAATGTCGAAGCAGTCTTTCCATTGTTCCAATGGTGATATCTACCAGAGAATTCGAGTTATTTTTGACACCCCCTTGAAGGCTTGAGTGTCAGCGTAGCATTGGTTCCAATTTTAACAATGGTGAGGCTCTAAGGCAGCTGCTATATGAGCTACCACCCCTTTCTAATATGCTTAAGAGCTTATATATCAGTGTTGCCGCAGACCATGTCGGCTTATTTCTCCTTCTACCAAAATCTGCCTCTTGGTGAAGCTTGATTGTTTTTGGCCTAGGGTCGCGTAAAACAACAAGTGGAAACCAGGAGATTTGAGCTTCAAAATGGTAAAGTAAGTACCCTTGGGATCCCATTTGCGTTCATGACCATCCAAATATCTCTGGGCCACCCTGCTAACATCAATATCTATCAGCCAACCACCCAAGAAGACTGGCAAAGCACGTCCGGTCGCTGCTCCCCACCATCCCCCGGCCGGTCGTCCTGCTCAAAAGCCCACCCAAAGACCTCCGGGATATCAACAAGTTGCCGCACCAAGACCAGTTGCCGGTCATCCTGTCGTCGGTAGGCAGCCTGTGCCCAGTCAAGGAATGCAAATGGCACAAATGAGACGACCGCAACAACAAGCAAAGTCAGGTGGTCTAAGGCCTGCTCATGCGACGAGGCCAGGACCGCCCCAAGGACATGCATCGAGACCTCAACACGCTCAGCACGTCCAACACATTCAACACATACATCATCAACCAGTCCAGCAAGCTGGACGTGCACCAGCACCACACCCGATCCAAGGACATGGTCATGCTCACAAGAGCGGAAGCTCCTCAAACATGAAATATGTCGCCGGTGGTGTCGTTGGAGGAGCAGCTCTCGGTGTAGGGGCAACTACCATATACAACCAGATGAACAGCTCAACCAACGTTGTCAACCAGGAGCACAACAGTTACTCGTCTGAGAACAACAGCTGGCAGTACGACAACTACGAGCAAGGCAACCATTACGTCGATAATAGTAACTACTATGACAGCGGTGATTACTATGACAACCATTCATCTGATGACAATGGCAACTATGATGATAATTACGACCCGAACGCTAGGTATGAGAGTGATGGAAATGGCTATCAATACGATGGCCAGCCTGGAGACTATACCCAAGCACCAGCTCAAGACGCTTCGATGGGTGGCAATAGGGGCGAGGAAGAGGGCTGCTGCGGTGACTGTGGATGTGACAATTGCTGCGAGTGTGACAATGGCTGCGACTGTGATAATTGTTGTGGCTGCTGCGGGAGTGATGAGAATGGGAATAGTGGCTGCGTGGTTATGTAAATATATGGGATGATGATTCGTTTCATACTAGACGGTGTTTGGAGGATAGTAATGATTTGCATAATTCTTGTTTGTAAAGTGAACCCTCCAAGTACTAGCAAGGGTGAGATACCAGAGAGCCAAGACAAGAGATAAGGGAGAGTGGGCAGCAGAAACGCTGCCTCAAAAAGAAAAATACTACATGATGTCTGACCCTTATGATACCCAGGGTCGAAAGCTAAAAAGAAGTGGAAACATCAAAAGTGTCGGTGGAGAGGCTCGAACTCTCGACCTTTGGATTACCCTGGTGTTTAACCAAGTCACATCTCTATGAGACCAACGCTCTAACCAACTGAGCCACACCGACCACTGTTACTGAATGAGATCCAGTTTCGATGAGAGACAGCCTGACTTTGACGTCTAAGAAGGAAACGCATTAGAGTCACACCTTTATGTGCCTTGCTGCAGCGATAGCTACCGTAACTTTACTGCTTCTCGCAGCACGGTTATTTAATTGAAGTGAATTACATGGAGCAGTGACAACAAAAAGCTCCATCGTTATGGAATAAATCGTCACATGGATTAGTGGTATACTGTGCTCCTATTATATCCAAGACGAGGCATCATACACCCGATCTGGCCTCTGGTATTTTGCTTCCATATCGCGCCTCGCTAGATGTCCTAGACTCTGATGTTCCAGTTTCTGTACGATTATACCTTGATGTATCCTCGTATGCAACATTGACATTGGTCGTCCTCATAATCCCATTATATGTCATGATCTCCTCCTCTGAACCTGTCGGTGACACGCTTCGGATTTCAGTTCGTTGGTTTCTCGCTCCTCGCAAGTCTTTGAGGTTTATGTTCTCATGGTTATGTGATCGCAAGCCGTGTGTTCCGCGACTGCTGTTTCCATATCGATCGTTGTATGGTGTGGCGGAAGTTTCGCCAGTACTTCCAAAGAGTGCAGGGAACCAGCGTCGGAACAGCGGCCGCAGAGCTGGGATGGATGCAGATATAATAGCGATATTTGTTTCGACTGCTCCCCATACAGGAAGGACGGTGTAGAAAGTATCCTCGCCCGGGGTGGGTCCTTCAACAAGTTGGTGGTAGATGGAAATGACTCTGATGATACCAATGATACCAACGCTACACATTGTCAGTGATTGACGTGTTAGGGGGTTACTCAAATACTTACGAAGTGCCCAGAACAAACACACTCATTACAGCAATCTTGGTTGACCATCGCATGGTAAGACCCAAAACGATCCAATAGGGCAAAGCGATAACAAGGAAGTCCGTCACGATGGTGATGCACGATGCGATGACGTGGAACCAGTTGCTAACACACTTGACCCCCGGCTCGTCACGAAGGGGAAAGTCCCAGTTTGCTTCAATCGGCCAGCATTGGAACAAGGCAGTGAAGAAGATGGCAACAGCGTGTAGGGCATTGAAGATATTAAGTCCGTAGATAGCATATCGTATGCTTGTTTTGTGGCCACCGAGTCGAAGAAGGAAGACGAGAATCGATGCTTTGACGAGGGCTAGAACGGGGTTGTAGAACATCTGTACGAGGAAATTCCACCAGAAGCCAGCAGCGAGGTTGAGGTCTTTTGGTACATCGTAGGCTCTGAATCCCCAGTAATTGAGTTTCATGACTGTTGGTCACAGGCGTTAGCAAAGTCTATATAGATCGCGTCGGATGCTTCCAACTTACACATGTACAGAGGTCCAATCATAAGCAAAGCAAAGAACTAGTCAGGTTAGTTGTGTGGACGAGCCAGGACAAGGCTCTTACTTACAAGTGCGCCCACAATGAGGTAGTCGTCTATAAAAAGCAATAAGCATTTAAGATAAACGTACGCAAACCAAGATCACTTACCGAGACCTGTTGTCCGTGCGGTCACGCGACTGTATATGCGCATTGACACGATCAATATCGATAGACTCGGGAATATGAACAAGGCTACAAGGCCTTTTTGCTGTAGCGGCGTCGTCGGGAGAGTCGTGGGATTGGGGAACGGTGGTGGCCCCATTCGAGGGTAGAGACTGGAAAAGTCCATTGTGAAACTTAGTTTAAAGTTGTTCAACGCTGAACGATGGTAAGTTCAGACGTTGTCTCAAGTTGCTTTTGCTAAGAAGCCAAGCGCAGTTGCGATGTGACGCGCTGATCCGGAAGGACGTTGCGATCGTTATGCTGATCAGCGGCCTTGGCAGCAGGGGAAACGCTGTTGAAATGCACGACGAAAGCCGGGCAAAATGCAATCTAGATGTAGCAAGATGGGTTTCTACGGGCTTATGTACATCGTTGGTAGGACTGCCAGTCGCCAAATGTTCAGGGGGGGATCCAGCACGAGCAGAATCTTCAAGAGAAACCACATAGCTTAATAGGGCTGTGTCCTTAAACAGAGTTTGTGACGGAGTCAAAGTTTGACTCAACATGGGTTTCATGGTCCGTGATTAGAGAGCTGAACCACCATCACTCTGTATCAAATGAGAGACATGCTGATGAGTTCCTGGTTCCTGAGAGACGACATATGTGCGGGGCCATGAACCAACCCTCGAGTGGAAATTGATGTCAGGTACTGTCAGCACAATCACACTTTGTTGGTTCTAGAACTGAGGCCTGTCAGTTTCGAGTCCCTCGTCCAAGGCATCGGGGCATCAGCTCTTTCCGTGCCACACATCCCGCCTTGAGCCGTACTGCAAGATTAGCTGGGGTCGATCGATGCAGGACCATCCTGTAGGAACTGCGCATTCTCCGCGGAGTAATCGATGCCAGGTTCAGCTATGTTTCCGATGGTGCATGTTGGTTGTCAAAGGATCAATAGTGGAAACGGAATCACATTTGATGGCGTTTGTGCTAACTGACGTTTTTGCCTGTGCTTGAGTTGGTGGCTGAAACATGCCAGTGGCCTACGTCGACTCTGTACCATCACGCTGATCCCAATAAGCAAGGCGAACAGAGAGAGATGTCAGACTTCTCAATACTGGTAGCAGGTCCTAGGGCTTAAGAATTCTAAGTTTGGGGTTTCGGCATCGAGTGGGATAAACAACATACGGATATCTTCTTCGGAGCGATAAGCATAAACAGCTTCCTCGTTTAATCTAACCTTAAGCCACCATCCTCCACTTGTTCTCAAACGGCCACGATCTACATTTGAGGGCTTTTCATTAGGCTAAATCTCCTCAATAATCTTCAACGACGGACTAAATGCAAACTACCAACAAACTGCATCAATGGTGTACGTAACATGCAGCCTCCAGGGGGCATAGCTGGACTTGACAATGCTTAACCGAGAAACCTTGTCGGGCCTTCGAGGATTCAAGCCACTACCCCAGATCCCTGGACCCTTACCGGGATTGACAGCCAGTCGCAACCCTAAAGGCTGATCCATCGTCCGTCTCAGATAAACAGCCCGTCCGATGATCTTGTCTCTAATGGGATTTGTGCACATCTTCAGCAGAGAGATGCCCAACTCTATCAAGGGTTCTGTTCAACAGTCTTTGGGAGACAAAGAAGATATGACCACCGATAGTTGAGGTGTAGGGATGCATAACATGTGAAGAGCCCGAATGGAACTGAATAACTTCGTCTCTCGGACTTTCGGTAGTCAATTGAGGCCATCCCTTGCAAGATAATTACCGAATAAGGTTTGCTACTTGGTCTGGGATCATGAACTTTGTCGGTCTCTTATCCTGGTGTTGAACAATTTGTCCGTCCGCGTATGCTAGTTGACTCCCGCTCCAATCAACTTTATGACCTGTCACTCAAACTTAAACAGGCCCCGAAGAGCCCAACCCTGCATGTTGGTTGTGGTGCTATGTACTCTGTACTCTGTACAGAGTATGGATGGAAGACAATTCGAAAGGCCAAGCTAATCAAATCGATCATCATTTCCACTATCGATCCACTCGGCTTGCAAATGCCGTCTTCCCGTCTTGCAGCCGCAGACTACGTGCAACTATTAAGTCAGGATGTCGGGGGTTTTGCATCCGATATCTGCACAATGTCCACCCTCGCTCATCCTAGAGGCATGGCTTCTCTCTCTTCTCCACTGGGGTCAGCACCAACCAACAACCAGCATGGTTGGTAATCAGCCCATGATTCTAAAGTCTGGATAATTGCTACCTAATACGTACCAACCACCCGTTCGCTTTACCAACAGATACAACGCCCGCGGGAGGATTCTGCAAGTTCAAAGACTAGTGTTAGATACATAGTATATAGTCAGCATAGTAAGCCATGTGGCTTAAGTCGATCTCCCCCCTTTCTTCTCCATCCCCCATTACTCTCGTTCCATTCTCGACGCTGTGTCATCTCTTGTCTCGTCCCTGCAGCCTGTAAACCTTCTTTGATACGAGAATGCGAGGCTCCCACCTTTCGTGGCTTTTTGCCGCGCTTGTCCCCTTCACCCTTGGCCAGACAATTGACGTTGACGGCAAGGCCGTTCGTAAGTGACATCACATGCTGATCCTCCTTTCCCCCATATTCACTTCGATGAACCATCGCTAATCTGAAACTTGGGACAGCCGCTGACGAGAGCAATGTTGCCCCGGCATGGGCGAGTCCATTGACTGCAGCGTCCAAGAACTCCTTTGTCGAGAAAGCCCCTCAATTAACTGACGCTGTGCTCGCCAACCTCACCGATCTGAACTTGAGTGACATTGAACTCTTCTACTTTGCCGACACCAAGACATCGAGCAAGCGACACGCCGTTTCTGACTCGAAGTGTAAGGTCTTCCCTGGCGACAAGAAATTCCCCACCAAGTTCATCTGGAAGGTCCTTGACCTTCTCACCGGAGGTGCACTCATCAGCACCGTTCCCCTCGGTTCGGCTTGCTACAAGGGGGAGCACTATGATGGGGAAAGATGTGAATTTCTGAAAGACAATTGGCATAACTCCACCACTCAGTGAGTTCAAGTCTTGGTGTGCGCCACCTTGATGCATTATTGACTGACGTGTCCAGCATCGATGATCCCACCTCGGTCATGTCGCCTCTCTTTGAGGGTGCCACCTGTGAGCCCAGCAATGCCGAATCTGGCTCCAAGTGCACCATCGGTGGCTTCCCTTTGTACGCTGTCAAGGCCACCAATGTGGCTCAGATTCAGCTCGCCGTCAACTTCGCCCGCAGCCTGAATCTTCGACTTGTCGTGCACAACACCGGCCATGACTTTCTTGGCAAGAGCACTGGTGCTGGTGCTCTTAGCATCTGGACTCATAACCTGAAGGACATCAAGTTCACAAAGAACTATCGTGGTGCCAGTAGCTATACTGGTCCTGCGTTCAAGATCGGCGCCGGTATTCAGGTCAAGGACTTGTACGAGGCCGCTGACCGTGAAGGATACACTGCTGTTGGTGGAGAGTGTCGCGTAAGTCCCGCCCAAGCATATTATTGTTGCGTTTATTAATCGTATATCAGGATGTTGGTGTTGCTGGTGGCTACCTTCCTGGAGGTGGTCACTCTCCTATCAGCCCTATCGCTGGTCTTGCTGCCGATCAGCTTCTAAGTGCTGATATTGTCACACCCGATGGTCGTTTCGTGACTGCCGACGAGAAGCAAAACACAGACCTCTTCTGGGCCATTCGTGGTGGTGGCGCTGCTACATGGGGTGTTGCTGTCTCCATGACTGTCCGAGTTTACCCTAAAATGTCCTTCGCTGGTATGACTTGGAGTGTCAACACTAAGGACGTCGGCATCTCAGAAGAGGCCCTCTTCAAGGCACTCGAGGCCTACTGGCGCCGCTTCCCCGAGTACTCTGACAAGAAGAGCTACGGCTACAGTTTCCTCTTCCCTGCTGGCAACGGCAGCTACCTCTGGACTATGAACCCTTGGATGATTCCCAACATCTCCATCGCTGATTTTAAGAAGATAGTTCAGCCTCTTCTTGATGAGTGGAAGGAGCTCGGCGTTGACCCCAAGCCCGAGTTCTTCCAGCACGACAGCTTCTATCCCGCCTGGAAGAAGCACTTCCCTGCAGAGAACGTTGGCAACTACAATGGCCGCTCTGGTTCTCGTCTTATCCCCCGTAAGAATTGGGATGACCCTAAGCTTCTTGACAAGACCATCAAGACTCTCAAAAGCATTCTTTCTGAGGATGGTATCTTGATCATCTACAACATCAACGCCAAGCAGACAAAGGAGACTCCTCCCAACTCCGCCAACCCTGCTTGGCGCGACGCCAACATGTTTGTCATCACAGCCCTGAACTGGGACATCAAAGGTCCCGAGAAGGAGATTGCTGAAGTGAACAACAAGATCACTTTTGACATCATGGAGCGTCTCAAGGCTGTCACCCCCGGTGGTGGCGGCTACGGTAACGAAGGTGATGTGATGGACCCTGACTTTGGCCAATCCTTCTTTGGGTCCAACTACGAGAAGCTGTATCAGCTGAAGCAGAAGATTGATCCCCACGGTGTCTTTTATGCTCCTACAGCTGTCGGCAGCGAGGACTGGTACATCACTGGCCAGCCGGCTTACGTGACCAAGCAGACTGGTCGACTCTGTCGCAAATAGACTATGTAGAATATACTCTATCCATCACACACATATATAAGCGGGATATGTTAACTGGAAAGGATACGCCGGTGTTCATTCTGCGACGGCTGTAAAGTAAGAGTCTCGCGGAACGCCAATGACCCAAACACTGTCTCTTGGGTAAACCATATATCAGCAACGCTGTTCCGGCGTGTCTGAAAATTACAATCACACAACTCAGGGTCTCATTTGGAGGCTCCGGTGATGAATCACGAATGAACTCCATGGCCTGTTTCGGTGATTAGCGTTGAAAAGTAGTTGACTGATTCTACTCGTAAGCGCTGTAAACAATCATATGTCTGACTAGGTGCTACATTCCTGTGGGTCTGAGTAACAGCAGTGTCATTTGCGGTTGATTTTCTCGTCAGACATTCAGAATCTTGTGTGACGGTGCCAGTAAGAGGTAGATCGAGACTTCCCAACCTTGATTCACCAAGACCCCCAGTGCATCGTCACAGATGATTCACCCGCTAGATTGTAGTCACTTACAACTCACGTTATGACACTTATAACTAGTCCAAATCTCTCGTCCCTCGATGTCCACAGAGAAAATCACTTAGAGACACAAACACAGTCGAATGCCAAGTATCTCGATCAAAACGACATTGTATCAGAAAGCTTCGAACAACCAGACACCATGTTCACAGAAACGATCCAACCGGACCACGCGATGTGGAGATGTAATGGCAGGACTCTTAATAAAGTTTGTGGACAAGACAACGACATCAATGAGATGGATTGCTCAAAGTGTATGAAGAGACGAGCTGTCGACGATGAGGCCCTCAGTTACGGCCCAAACATCATCGGAAGGCTCTACGGCTTCAATAGTCAAGGCAAGGAGATTTGGGAATACTACGACCCCAGGCCTCTCAAGAAGTGACCACAAGGCCCAACACGACTGAGGAGGGTGGAGGGGGAGGAGACAGTTCACAGACGTTATCAATAAAACGAAATCCTGTCAATAGTGGTATCAATTGACAGGAACATGCATTAAATGCTTATCTACTTCGCTCGTGATTCATATCGCTAATCCAAATGCTTGACATCTGCCTTCTCCATCACTTTAGTCGAGTCATCTGTCTCGTACAAGCCTTCAGGTGCATCACCAAAGACTACGGAGATCTCCTCAAGTGTGCGTCCCTTCGTCTCCGGGTAGAAGAAGAAGATGACGAGACCATATGAAACGAGAAGAACGACATATACAATGTAGTATTTCCAGCCGATAGCAGCCAGTGCGATCGGGTTGACGAACACGTTGAAAATGAGAGCAGAAATCATGATCATCCAGAGCGCAGACATACCGCGACTGCGAAGCTGGAAGGGCCACAGCTCGAGGGGGTATGCGACTTGGAGCGGAGTACTGTTTGTTTCGTTAGCATGATTCAAGTCAGATACGGGGTCTGGTGTTCTTACATGGCAACACCGTAACCGGCATTGAAGAGGAAGATGAAGGGAATCATGGTAATTCCGACGGACTTGGACCCAGTGTTTGCAAAGCTTCCAGACAAGGCAGTAATCAGAATAAAGCTGACAAGCATAATGGCGCAAGACAGCAAGAGAAGAGGGCGTCTTCCCCATCGCTCCACGGACATGGCACCAGTGCATGCGGCAATCAGACTCCAGATCTGAAGACATCCATTGATGAGAGTCTGGTCAGTAACACTGGTAATACCAACTGTGCTGAGGACGGTAGAGAGGTAGTAGCTGACAACTCCGTTGCCGACCCATTGGCAGTAGATGGCGAGGGTAAGGGTGATGAAGAATCGTCGGCGGTGAGCCTTGGTGGACACGAGGGTCATGTACGAGGTTGATTTCGTGGCTTGCTTTTCGGATTCTATAGCTGTAGTGATTTCGTGAAGTTCAAAGTCGACTAGTGGATGGTTCAACTCGCCGTCCTATTCGGATAGATTAGATATGTCACGGAGTGATGTCGACAAGTGTAGAAACTTACAGCATGGAGCTTGGCCAGAATTCGGCGGGCCTCTTCTTCCCGTCCGACTGACACAAGCCATCTGGGGCTTTCCTCGATCATGATCAGAGCGGGGAGTCCAACAAGGGGCAAGGCGATCTGAAGAATGGTGGGAATTCTCCATGCCCAGTCATCGTAGTTTCTCGTGCCGTAGGAAGCCCAAGACGCGATGATGCCACCAACAAAGTAGTTGCAGTTCATCAAAGCGGAGACAACACTTCGCTGGCTGGGGTAAGCAATCTCAGTGATGAGTAGAGGTACTGCGGTCGCGAACATGCCGGTCGGTAGGCCAAGGATGAAACGACCCGCGATCCATTGCGCTCTTGACTGGGCACCGGTTTGGAGGCCAACTCCAAGTGCGAGTGGGATGAAGGCAAGGAAAATCGGAAGACGACGGCCATATGTGTTGGCAAGCCATGAGCTGGGTGGGCAAGCAACAATGAAGCCTATAAAGTATGAACAGTTGATGAAGCCTGACCATTCGCCAGTAGGGTGTCCCATGAAGGTGTTCCATTGAGGGAAAGACTGAAGTGAGTTAAGCAGACTGCCGTCATATCCAATGGCAGACTCTGTTATTCTTGGTCAGTAAGAGAAGTAAATATGACGGTGTACAAATACGCACGAAAGCAGACGAGGCCAAGAATCAACCCATTGAGCCTCGCCAGATGGCTCTGCTTATACCAGGGTACAGTCGGGTTTGGCAGAACAGCCATAATCCCCCCCAACGAGGGCTGGGGCGTTTTGTCTACAGCCATGGCTCCAAAATATAAGGTTGGAAGTTAGTGTGAGATCTTAGTGTCCTCGCAAAGGCAACCGCTCAAAACAAAGTGCGATCAACGTCCATTATAAACTGGCAGACGGGACCCAGATTAAATCGCCGCTGTCACTCAAAGGGAGGAGTAAATAACAGGCTTAGATCGTAACATCGCGGGGTCTCCAGTTTCTAGTTCCCCCAGGTTGTGGGATGATAGTGAGAGAGCGACAGGGGAGAAAGAGGAATCAACTGAGACTCGATGTTACGCAGTTCCACTTAGCTGAAGGAACTGATCAAGAAAACGACCGTTCGGGATCCTTGGCCCCCGCAAATTATTCTTCTCCATGTTTGCGAATTTAGTTTGCCGAAAGCCCCTGTCTACATGTTCAAAGCGCTTTTGGTCTTACGAGTCATTAGTATGCAACGCCACGATTCAAGTCTTGTCTCTTCAGGTCTTTGGTGTCGGTGATCACACCCAAGATTCGGTTGAGGTTCGGATAAGTTTAAGTGAAATTACTTGATTGGTTTAACAAAGTTGTGTCTTGACTTCGGCAGTTGGACATAACCGTACATGCAGTTACACTGAGCCCCTGACGAACAACACTGCGTCAAAACAAACCAGCACGCCCAAACGAAAACTCTCGCATTATCGTTTGATCTCTTTTCCCCTGTTCTTTGATCTGTATGTCTTTGCCTGTTTGTTCGTCATGTCAGACCTTGATATATCACTTTTGACAAAGTCTCGAGTCTTCACATTCCACTCCCACGGCCTCGGGAAGTTCTTCTAGACCCGTCATGTTTCTCGGGCTCCAAAGTGGAAACTCGTCAAACAGGGCCCACGCTGTAAATGAAACGGGCTTCCCGGTCTTGCTTGTGCCCGTTATGTTCCCCATCTTAGTGCTATTGCTCACACGTTTTTCCCAAGCCCAACGCGGAATTCAATGGTAAACTAGCGCGTCTACCCCGGTCTTGAACAAAAACAAGGCCGCGAATAATGCCGAGAGTGGGTTCAAGTTCCCCAGAATTTGATCAGATGATCGACACAAGTTGCAACAAAGAGGATGTCTTGAGACAGTTACGTGAGAATTTGATCAGCTATTGCAGTGCAGAATTAGGAATCTTACATCCTTTCGGGGTGTAATTCTGTAAAGCCTACATCGCTCTGCCCGGTCCTGGGTCTTAATCCGATGCTCTATAGAAACTCACTGCTTACTGCACACTCCAATTAATTCCCCGCATTATGAACTTGATCGTTCCAGGTTCGCGTAGAACCATGAGGGGTAAAAGAGTAGGACTCTAACAGGGTTCAAGTAGCGGACGTCGGTGGTTGGGCAAAGAAGATTCCCATCCTCGGAAAGACATCAATTTCTGCGCGGAAACATTACACTTAGTACTTGAGGATAACCTTATCCGGTTGACTAAGTTATCGGTAATCTCAAACAACAAATTGTTATTAGTTGGACAATCGGATATACGGTGATATGGGCTACAGTATACTTGGCTAGACATTGCTTGGCCTCTTTGGCCTCAAGGTACTGCCTTGCTGGTTCTCATTTCGTCATTTCTTTCTGTGTCAAAACAATCCCTTCGATCTGTTATGCGAAGATCAGCCTTATAAATGTGCCTATCCCAGCGATGCGGTTGACTTGGCATATCGTCATCAAGAGACTGTTCTCAAACAAGGATATTAAAAGGGACCCGCTCAACATCGGGATACCTTGGTCGTCGACAGGAGTAAACGTCAGCTTCAGGCCAAGGTGCTCGTCCTGTATCTTTGTTTTGTTTCACCGACAGTTATTCAAGATATACGCTGTACGAAATATGTTAATTTCCTTATTCAATACTCATGAGTACCATTGATCAGTAGCAATACTCAGTACCGTTCTACTTGGCAAAAATAACAATTACTATGCAACTGCCATCTATGACGAGCTATCCAAGGCTTCCAGTCCAAACTGCGTCAAAGTCATATCCCATTTTCATATGACAATAATATTGTACTTCTGACATTTTTGACGTTACTAGTAACTGACAATAACCTTACTGTTAGGAAAAGGAACAACAGCTCAGACTCATAACTGTGCCATAACTTTCAACGTTCTTCAGATGGAATAGATACCTTGTCTGTCTAGTTCACTCCTTGTAAAGCCTCAGAGGGACCGGATTTCCTTCATCGACTACAACGCAACATATAGTTCCAGGCGCTCACATATCGTTACTTATAACACCCCTAATGTACTGTACGGCCGGTTGAGTTTCCGACCACGAGTACCACGACTGGCGAAAGATCAAAACAGCCTCCTCTCGTGATCCAGGAGTATACATGGACGGCACATCGTACGCATAGAGGTTCGGGTTCAGGACACCCGGCCAGAAATGTGGATTATCTTCCTTGACCTTTCTGTACAGCTGGAGAATCTGGGCTCGAAGCTGGGTGATAAGATCCAGGTACTTTTCTTGAGCGACGACGTCTGGTCGGCTTAGGAGTATGTTGCTCGTAGCCTCTTCCTGCAGGTGGTCGTACCTAGCTTCTCCGGACGCACCGGGGTTCCTCAGCACAAACGCATGAAGGCTGTCCAGGTCCTGCATCAAGCGAATCTTGATGAGTGTCAGGGCTACAGTGAAAGAAACATCATAATAGTGAGTCTTCTCAAAGACGGGCTCTAATGCATCCTGGTCATGCAAATCGAGGAATGGCAGGCTTGTGTCGTTCCACGTATAATGTTCGTCAGGCACAACCGCATACCATTTGATAAAGTCGTACGCCTCTTGATCATTGCCAAGTCGTAGATGCAGTGCAGGGACATAGGACCGAACGCCCTGGTTGTCGCCTCTGCAAAGGCGGATCATGTCAAGTGCGTGGTCAAGAGCGGCTTGGACAGCTTCTCCAGTGCGAACGTTGAGAATGGCAGACATCAGATCAAAACGAGCCGACATATAAGGGCGAGTGCTCTTAAAATACCAGAATTGGCCTACTGCGGCGTCAAATGGGTTCTCGCCACCTGTATCTTCGCCCGGTTCGGCGCGTAACTTGGCCTCTTCAGCTTGCAGTTTGTCTCTCTGCTGCTTGATCGGTACACATTGTACCTTGTGTCTCGGTCGGTCTACCTTTTGGTGAGGCTTGCCACAGTACTTGACGACTTGGCAGGCGCCGCATCGGAGGAGGTTGGGTGTCTGGAAACCAACTCGACATCCAGATGCCAAGCTGCAATTATTGTAGGGAAGCCCAAGATTCATGCGAGGCATTTTGAAGAGTAGAGTAGTGTTCAATTGGTGATATTGTGGTGAAACTACTTCTGCTGTAGGCTAGCTGTAGTTTAGTTTCCAAGACGCGTCGACGTGAATTGCGGGGTTGATAAAGTGGCCAAAAATAAAGTTCAACTTATTCTTATCTTATCTTGCATGCATTCTCCACTGCCTCCTTCGTCATTGCCATGCACATGCCCTGGACCAGTGTATCTTGATCCAGACAAGTTGACAACACTACATACTTGGGCAGCCTCGTTATAACTGTTCTTTTATTGCCTTCTTGCTTACCATTATTGCACATTAAGGTTCTACCTACTTACACGACTAGTACAAAGCTGATTTGTCAGGTGCCGAAAGAATGGATATACATTCCTGCTCCTGTCTGGTTCCTCTCACTATGTTTCTGGGTCTTACAGAAGAGGTGTGCACACAAAGGTTTGTCAAACACTAGAAGGCATCTGCAGATGTAACAGGAAACGGCACCATATCAATCGTTAGATCAAGCCTGAAACATGGTCCTTCCAATTCCGAATACCGATAGTGTCTGCTTATCAGAGCCAGACTCTAGTCGACTGTCGAGTCATGACCACTTGTGTGATTGGCTTTTTTACGCCAGTGTTACATCTGACTGTTCGCGTCAAAGCGAATGGGCACCTCCTTAACTCACCACCACCACCATCACGATCTTGTTCTTCAATCTCGTTGCGCCGCATCCTGGCTCGTGCCTCTACTCCTTTTATCTCCACAAATTTCTAGAGCTGACTTGGCGTTCTTGCAAGGCTCACCAGGTCAGAAACCTGTAAGGTTCATCATTTAAGAGACCAAAGAGCCGTGTGTGTCTCTTCCTCTTACCAAACGATGTGTGACTACTTCCCAATATCTGATGATCACCATAAATCTAGACTGTTCGGTCGTCGATCCCGGATGTCTTCTCCGCGATTCGGAGCACTGCTTCTGACAAAAACGGAGGGCCTAAACTAGAATTTGGCTAGTCTCTCCCCAATTCTGACATGACAGTTATGACACGGGTTGGTCAATCTCCATAAAAGTGTGGGCTATCCAAGTTGACGAGCCAAGACTTGCTAGCTGACACCAAAGAGTAATCAAACTACGTAGTACCGAGAAGATCTAACGGAGTATGCCGTGATGATCAGCACACGTTGTTTCTAGTTTGACAGACTATCAGCGGGTCATCCACACCGGAGGATTACTAGAGCGACCGAAACTAGAACCTGTTTAGGTATTCTTGCGAATTGTTAATTTCTAGAGACAATGGCTAGTGTTTGATCGTTGTAGATCCCCCGACACTCGTTTGTATAAGAGTTCCGGTTCGAAACATAAACGAGGAAACAATCCAACAAGACATATCATTCTAATCATCTATCACTTACTTTCTACAACACCTACATCATTCATCATGCGTTTCCAGATGATCCCCCTTCTTGCTGTCGCCAGCTGCGCGACTGTCAACGCAAGCCCCGTCCAGCATGAGCCTCGTGCAGCAGGTTGCAGCTCATACACCATCATCAACACCAGAGGAACTGGCGAGGTCCAGGGCGCCTCATCCGGTTTCAGAACAATGAACTCTCGAATCACCTCCCAAGTTTCTGGCGGAAAGATTTACAACACTGTGTACCCTGCCGACTTCAGCCAGAACTCAGCATCAGGAACCCGTGACATCGTCAGGAAGGTCAACAGTGTCCTGTCGTCCAACCCCAGCGAGTGCTTCATCCTCGAAGGCTACTCTCAGGGTGCTGCCGCTACCGTCAACGCTTTGTCACAGCTGACTGGAAGCGCCAAGGATGCCGTCAAAGGCGTCTTCCTCATCGGCAACCCTCTACACAAGAGAGGTCTTGAGTGCAACGTGGACAACAAGGGTGGCGACACTACCAAGAACGTGAGCGGAATTTCAGCTTTCGGAGGCGGTGGTATTCCTCAGGACTGGGTCTCAAAGACTCTCGATGTTTGCATCTATGTAAGTGAACCTCAAAGACGAACTCTCCCCTTCGGGTTCCTTTACTAACCTTACCAGGGTGATGGTGTTTGCGATACCACACATGGCTCCGGTATCAACGGACCTCATCTGCAATATCCTAGAGATTCTTCCACTCAGGATCTTGGAACTCAATATGTTGTGAAGCAGCTGACTGGCTCCAGCTAGATGCATTCAAGATGGCAAGATGGTTGGATCATATATCGAGTCCCTTGTAACTTGAAGTTAAAGTTTTAGATAGTGTATATATCAAAAATAAATACTAAGTAACACCTGCTTAATAATTCTGACTGTAGTCATGACGTGTTGCCGCTCAGACAGGTACCCAGCGGTTCAAAGACCCAATCGTCAACAGCCAGACAACAACATGCTCTCATGAATCAGAAATGAT
Organism: Fusarium subtropicale; assembly: GCA_003670145.1. Classification (NCBI taxonomy): domain Eukaryota; kingdom Fungi; phylum Ascomycota; class Sordariomycetes; order Hypocreales; family Nectriaceae; genus Fusarium; species Fusarium subtropicale. The sequence goes on from QRAA01000160.1 coordinate 16,952, forward strand.
CCTGCAAACTGTGACCATACAATCCATTATTCTTCGTTGGGTAAGATACAAGCCAGAACACTATCTTGGCTCCTTATATATGAGTGTTCAAAAGCAAAAAGGTCTTCAACAGCAAGGTGCCTTGAATACCAAATGCCTGTCACTTTTAAGCTACCGAGGCATCTAAAGCAAGCTATCCACCAACACCTCAGCTACCAAAGAATCGACGCGTCGTTATTGGTTGCACTGCTTCTTTATCGCCTTGCCATAATTAGTCTAGTGTCGGTATCACGAACAACCCGACGGCAGTTTCTATGACCCCAATCCCGAGCTATCCAGGTTTCACTTCAGTTACACTTCAATCCTTCACAACACAACATCATTACTCCAGTCAAAATGGCATCTGTCAATTTCTCCCCAGATACCGACATCCCCAGTCTCAATGGCAAGGTTATCCTCATCACTGGAGGAAACTCTGGTCTGGGCCTCGAAAGCACGCGACAACTCTTGAAACACGACCCTGCCAAGATTTTCCTCGCGTGCCGGTCCAAAGCAAAATACGATCAAGCCATCGCCGAGCTACAAGAGCAAGGCTCAAAGACCGATGCAGTGACCTTTCTTTCTCTGAATCTTGCCTCGCTTGAGAGCATCAAATCTGCTGTTAAAGAATTCCAGCAGGAATCCGATCGCCTCGACGTTCTCCTCAACAATGCCGGCATCATGATGACGCCTGAAGGCCTTACTGAGGAAGGATATGAGATCCAGATTGGTACAAACCACATGGGTCACGCGTTCCTCACTCATCTTTTACTCCCTGTCCTCGAGGAGACTACCAAGGTCAACCCTGATGTGAGAGTTATCTGCCTCGCCTCGATGGGTGAATCCATGGCCCCCAAGAACCCTTATCAATTCGAGCAATTCAAAACCACCATGTCCAACTTTTCAACTTCTGCCCGTTACTACATCTCGAAACTCGCCAATGTTCATTACGCTGCAGCCCTTGCCGAGCGACATCCCAGCTTGAAGATCATTAGCATCCACCCCGGCATTGTACAGACGAACCTGACTGGTCCGGCTATCAGCAACAGCCTCATCATGGGAACACTCACTCGATTGTTCTTCAGCATAGCCGGTGTCAACTCAAGCAAAGGTGCGCTGAACCAGCTATGGGCTCTCTCTGACCCCAAGGCTGAGAGTGGTGTTTTCTATCACCCTGTTGGCGTCACGGGTAAGGGAAGCAAGTTGAGTCAAGATAAGGATGCTAGGGAAAGCCTTTGGGAATGGACAGAGAAAGAGATCAAGCAACACTTGGCCTAATTGCATTCTCTCTTCGCGGTTGGCACATCGGGTTTGGAAGTTACATGAACGGCGCGTTTAATTGAGCTAAGGTCTGTTTGCTTTCCTTGTTACTATTTGATCAGATGCTACTATTCCAATTTATTTATTTATTCTACAATGAGGTTTTCTCCCTGTTCCTCTCTACGCGTTTAGAGGATATGGGCATCGTACCAGCCAGCTAGAATTCAGGTCAATGAGGTGCCTCAGGGTATCAGAAAAGTTGACCGTTGCAAGCATAAGGGACGAAATTAGTAGGTCACCTTATGCTGCTTAGACTTGGCTTCTTAGACTACTTATTTCTGTACCCTAAGACTTAGGGGCCACTAGGGTGTTCTAGATTTCAGCGCATACTGACGCTAGAAGCAAAGAGGCGCATTTACAAAGACCAGCCTTGTGCGACACCTTTGTGTATTGGCGAGCGCAAGGCTTGACGCTATTCTTACACGTCTCAAATGTCTTTCCAACACAATGAAGCCTGCTCAACACATATCAGCAAGGTGAAGCGTAGCGGTGAGGCATGGGTTCCTGAAAGCCGTATGACCCAACCGCTAGTGTGAAGATCCTGGGCAGGTGAAGCCAATGATAAACAAAGAGCTGAGGTCACAATGTCCTGCCACAAAGGATATAATGGCGAGCCACCAGGATGTTCTTTTGTCAGAAGAAGAAGCCATAATAATTCCCATGTCGGACAACACAAAGCAATCTCTACCAGCACCATGGCTGTGGATTTTTCTTCAAATCCGTGGCTTGATAAAAAATGGATATCTCCAATGCCGCAAAGATATCATCATGAACCATGGCTTTATCACACGTTTCAACACAAGACGATGTATCAAGAAATTATCCTTAAGTTGACTAAGAGATATGAGCTTCTTTAATCTTCATTAAACAATAAAGAAAGTAAAGTCCCTGGTCTCTTTGTAACTTTAACAGATGTAGTCACAAGTAGAAGATTCTCAAATTCATTGCGATTTCCTATAATATCTGGACATTCCATTCCTTCCAGGCTTATTACTATCGAATTCACTCATCAACTCAAGATTCTCAGACTTTGAACTCTTACAGAAGCAACTGGACTACACTTTTCAACTCAAACATTCACCGAGACATTCTCAACATGGCTAATCGCAGTAAGTCAGTCGCACACTTGTAGTTTATCACACTAACATCGCATTAGATCGCACTGTCTACTTCTACGAGCCTGGTCAGGGTATGTTCTCGTCTTTCCAGCATTCATAATTCCACGCTGACAATTGTAGGACCTCGCCCTTACATGCCTTTCGCCAGTTCCAATGACAGGGATATCGAGATAACCTCACACTACGTCGATCACGATGATAGTACTGTTGATATGTGGGTCACATGGTGCAATGGCTCGCAGGGAATGTTGTGCAGCGAGTACGACGTCCAGACTGTAAAGCCCAGCAGTGTTTACGAATACTGGCGCAAACTCGGTGGACGTGATTCCGCCACCAAACTTGTCAAGCACCATGTTTTCAAGATTTTGGATGAAAACAGAAAGTCCTATCGCGTTCAATGGACCGGGCTTGATGAAGATGGGGCAACCTGGGAGATCAAGTCCAAGGTCAAACGAATTTGTCCTCGAGCTGAACTTGACTGGAAGTACCGCAAGGAGTGGGCTGTAAGCACTCTTATAAAAACGAACTAGAATACTGCTGACATCTCCCAGGCACTAGAGACCCGGCGTTGAGTGTACCACTTCTCGTACACAGAAGAATCTTTGGCAGATGGAAGGGGGTATGATCATGCAGTAGGGCAGAGTTGAAATGACGGAACATACACGGCATGGCAGGCAGGCGTTTTATTTATTGTACCACAAGCAACATAGAGCTCGTTTAAAAGGTATCAGGGTTTTCTTTTCTTTCTCATCTTTGCTTGCTAAGTCTTTGAACCATGGGGATCTATCTGAAACCATTTGTTGTATTGGCAAGCTTGTCTTTCTGGTAGGTGATGCATCCTCTACATGACAACTGCGAAGCTCTCTTTGTGTGAACTGTATAATAGTTATATGACTGTTTCATTTTGACTTGTGCGTTATAAGCCATGATTTCGTATAAATATATTCGTCATATCCGAACGACACCCCTTGCCCTGTACAGTCTCAGAAGTCCCTCGGATGAGACCTTCATCCGCGTCATGTTGGCAGGCCAAAAGTGCCAGTGCCGAAGATTTCCAAAGAGGCAGCTTTTGCTTTCTGGTATTACTGACTACCGTAGCGACAGCAAATAGCAACGAAGCCCGCTCTACCAGCCATGGTTCAATCAACCAATACCAACGCACAGCAACAAATATATCCGTGTCGATTCTAACCCCTATTGCTGTGTTCATGTTGGGTCCAGATCGTACGTAGTCTGTCATACTGCTCGCCATGTTGCGGGAGAGGCTGCGAGACAAATATGTGCATTGTGCCCGTAATCGTTAAGGGACAAGCAATTAAAGGACGTCCAGATCTTGACTATAAGCATAGACAGGACACTTATGGACCCAGGTCCCCTTTGTACCTTTTACTATGGTCAAGGGAGCATCTTGACCATCCTGTCAAACATAAAGACCGAGGAGTGGTGTGCAGGCGAGCACCGCTCAGTCATACAAGGCTGTGTGGTCACACGAGCGTGAGTTCTTATTGTTGTAATTCGCAATTAAACACACTGAGCGAATCATGTAGGCTATTGAGACTGGAGCTGAACATGTCCAGGACCCGGGTGGCCTGGGCCCTATGTTGATGATCATTGGAGCCCTGCTTCATGTGCTCACCTCCATGCATGTGGGTGGGCTTCGAAGCAATCATGCACGAGCAGCGGGGCGTTTTTGTTACGGATGGAGAGGAGCTTATGGTAGAGTTCTATCTTGATGCAAACATATTTAACGGGTGCTCTATTAAGTCGAGAAGTGCTCACATAGAACCAGCAAAAGACTGCTCATTGGTATGCGGTCATCTTGGAAAAGCGACGAGAGTTCTTGGTTGACTTATGTGATTACAAGCTTGACTACGATAGCTCGGCGCAGTTGGCGATCTGCGAAGGCGGTATGCAATTATACAGACCCCAGTGCATCGTGTTCGTGGACCGGCTAACGTCTTTTGAGGCGTTCTGGTGATTGAGATGATGACGTGCGCTTGCAAGTCTCAATTGACTGGACTATATTTGAGTTTAGAAGTAGGGGAGGTCACTGCGTTGTTCGACAGACGACAAGCTTACTTCATGTCCATGTGCAGGATACTCATTTAGGAGCGGCGGTCTTCGGTCGCGTCACAGTTCGGCTACTACCAAAACTACTCGGTGGGGATGGTCTTTCTTGAAGGTCATCACGGTGAGGCCAGGCAGGAGGCAGCTGTACACAGCAGCAGCAGAAGTATGAGCGTCGATCGGTGTCGCGTGGGTGGTAGAAATGCTGCCACACTCTATGAAGCCACAGTTAATGGTAGAGGAAATCGTCCGTAGTCGGGTAGAGAAAGGTCATGTAGTCGAGGCTCAGCGCATGCCACGCCGGCTACAGCGCAAAGCAGAATGCAGCAGTAGCTCGAGGCCGCGCCAAGCAAACAGGCCATATTGTTTTACTCAGGTATCTCCCTGCTCGTTTGTATTTGTTGCTGCCATCCCAGGTACTTCATTATGGCGACGAAGTAGTGAGGGTATGGTTGGGCCACGAGTTGCCCATCGGTAGCGTTCGTATCGCTGTCGCTGAGGCATCCGTATTCCTTCTGTGCAAGCTCAAGTTGGATTGTTTCGTCTCTCGGGCTACGTCTCGTGGGCTTCTTAACGGTTGTTCCCCCAGCCGAGTTGGCTTGTAGAAGGCTATAGTATGAATCGGTCGAGGTCCGTTGACCTGGTGGTGGGCGGCTAAGCTGGCAGTGAATCGAAGTCAGATCGATGGTCAAAAGGACGGAAAAGGTGCAGGTCATGTCGAGCAAGATGATGGAGCCAGATCGCGGCTGACGTTTACAAGAGTGCCAGACAGTGGCACCAAGATGCGAGACTGTGAGACGGATCTGGGTGCAAAGAAGAGGCAGTTAGGGTAGTTAAAGTGCGTCGAGAACGAAGCGCCAGAAAGAGATCAACAAACGCGCAATACCTCACCAATGGCAAGCTCCCGATAAGAGATAAGAGCTAAGGGTATTGCTAGTCTTTGGACTTGAACCTGCGCATTCGTTTGTGAGAAGCACGAGTCTTGTTCTTTGCAGACAAATGTATCAATCGTTATTGTTCATGTACAAACGTGATTGTGTGTGTGGTATATTTATTATTAATGTATATGGCCATGGATCGTCCGCCAGCATCAGTCAGCTGGCGGCATATCAAAAGACAAACTTGCCCTGATATGCTCAAGCACTTTGTATTTGACACGGTCAACCAGCATATCCGGATCGACGTCCTCTCTCACAGACTTGACGCTCTCAGCCAAATCCTGTATCTCGGATCTAGCATCAATAATCTTGATATCTATCTCGTCGCCCAGCTCATCGCCCTTGATCTCTGTCCTCGTTTCCAGCGCGTCGAACTCTTCTTGCAGGTCTTTGTGTCGTTTGTCAGAGGCAGCGACTTGTTTTCGCAAGTCATCTACCTCTTCCCGTAGATCTAGGTTTTCTTCTCTGAGGGCCTTGATCTCCGCCCCGTATCGGGCTTGCATTGTCTCCAACTGGGCCCATATCAAAGCGATATCTTCGTCACGTTCGTCTCGTAGATCATCTTTGGGCCGCCGCCGCTTGCGTGATTCAAAAATGGGTGCGTGGGGAGGTGGAGGTTCTGTTTGATCGTAGGATGGCGGTGGTAGCTCTACATGGGGAGCGTCTGTATGAGGGACGTCTGTATGAGGGGCGGGAAGTGTGACGACTTTAGCGCCTGTACCACTGTACATGCTAGTAAGATCATCTTGAGCAACGAGCGAGGCACCGTTGCCGACAGCATCGCAGATGGGTTGGAGTTGTGCTGTTGATGTGCCCGAGTCTTTGATATAGATCGAGAGTGCGGTAATGTTTGCAAGTTCGTGGATCGCGTCAAGAACTGTCCCCGACTGTGCGCGCAGGGGCGCCAACGGCTCTTGGGCTTCTGCTGAAACGAGGACTTCGGGGTGTGTATTGAGGCAGAAGTTGAGACAAAGGGTACTGGAGTGGAATTTGTCCCGCACAGCATCGGGGATGGTGGGATTTCGAGTGATTTCACACGAAGAAATGGATGAAGGGGGTATTCTAAGGATCAAAGTGGTGCCGGTCTTGATTCCCTTGATTCTGATGGGTATATTTAATTGAAAGAATGTTGCTATGCTATCGAAGCGCGTTGTAAAGGTGATGTCCCTGATCTGAGGGTCAGGCTCGGCCAGGAAGCGTGTCGTATCGTTCCAACACCAAGCGACAACTGCAGAATTTGTCGTGTTGACATCGAGACTCGATAAGGTCGCCATTTTTGGTGGTTTCTACGGTTAGCTTCAAAATCTGCAGCCACACGTACCTTGATCAAGCTCGACACCACAAACCGCCGAATCAGCGATTTCTGACAAAGAACCCTAGCCTTGGTCTCCAGAACTGAGCTGCAAGACCAAGAGTCGGGTTTTCTTCTTTTTACGGTCGAAAGACCAACAGATTTCGACCGAGAGAAGTCAGCTTCGCTGCCGGGCAACTATTTGAGCTCCAGAACTGAGCTGCAAGACATCAAATAGTCCCCTCTACAGACCCCGTTCGTTCCAGCAAAGGAGATGGTCGCCAAAAGGCGCTCGTTTGAAGGGTGCGAAACGGAATTTATGTTGGCATGTAGCGCGATTCACCGACTTCTCTTGGGACGCGTTTCGGAGGGGGCGATCGGCTCGTGAGGATGAAAGGGCGTCGGAAGGTCGCTTCATGAGTATGTACAAGTGGAGGAAGAGGAGCCTCGATAGTCGAGGTCGAGGTCGGGATGGAGGTCGTGGGGAGAAGGCATCGTGAGGGATCCTTGTGGTAAGGTGCGTGAGCGATTGCGTTAGGCAGGCTGAGGGAGATGAAGAGGCTGGAAGTGGGGCGGAGGTTGTGTTATTCCGTCCGCTGGGAATTATGGGTCTCCAGATATATTAACCAATAGGAGGCACAACAAAATCTGCCTCAGCGGACACATGAAAGACAAAATTATTGACTGGACTTGTAGTAATTACGAGTGGGTTTCTGACCAGTTTATTTTTGTAGCCTACCTCAAGCCCTGTAACCCTCTCTCGTAGGGCACTATGATGATTGAAGCTGCCCGTCTACTCGTGATGCTAACAGAGCTCCCAGTCTCTTACTTTGTAGGCTCTATCATTGATTTAAACTCTAGGCACAAAATTAGCACTAGGTCTTTCGTGTTTTCTAAGTCTGGCTATTTCGTGAGTAAATTTAGAAAAATGTGTAAGTAGCGCTTGGAACAATGTAGTACATTGACTTCCACCATGATTTGGACAGACTTTCTACTCATGTCCTCCAATGATTCCCTGTATCATTGCACGATACCTCCACGATCGGCTATACAAGAGGTTAATTGCAAAAATAAAGAAAGAAAAATTAATATTATTCTTATCCAAAATTATGTCAAGTCAACCAACACAGCATGTCAATATTACATTCTTTCAGTCATATCATCGATTTCAACTCGTTGTTCACTTGCCATGTAGGGTAACAGAGCTAAAAACGTGGATACCGCTTCAAGCTCAACAGTAGACCAGTCACAGTGTCATTAACGGAAAACCGTTGCACGTTCTATCTGATCGACATTCTTAGAACCAGCCGTCATTCTAGATCGTGTTTTCTTGTTTATCAGGAGGTTAGCACGAAATACTGCCTTTGACCAATGGAAAGCCCCCGCGTTGCTGAACCTCCTGAACCTCCATTTGACGCGATGACGTCCTGGATTTCAGTCCCAACCCTTCCCGACTGCCCGTCTCCGTCGACATCAATGATGCAATTGCTCCAACGCGCCCTGGCTCAATAACTACCGACGACGAAGGCTTCGATGAGTCCGATATAGCCCACAATCTCTTGCGCTCCCTGCGCAAGTGACCCTGCCCAGAACAAAGAAAACACGACACGAACCCCGTACAGTTCAATGGACAACTGCGACTCGAGCTCGCCTGCTATATATAACATGGAGGCTACCTCTGCTATCATGAGGCCCAGCATTCCCTCGCGCGTCCATACCGCCGATACTCACGAGCGAATTGCACACGGCTCTTAAGATTAGCGAAACTATTCCGGCCACCTGTTCCAATCAGCATATCGACCAACTCACGCCGAAATGTACAACGATAAGGCTCCTGTGACAGCTACGAACTGTGCAGGACGGTTTTGCTGATGGCACTGTCACTTGCGGAAGACGAGAGATATGGCAAAAGTCGAGAACAAAACTCAGCGATCTATCGGTTACATTCGAGTGCCCTTGAGCGCGCAACCATTAGTTCGTTGCGTTCCACCTTGACTCGGCCAGACCATGCCATTCCACGACTGTTTCCCACCCGCAACTTACTAGCTACTCCGCGACACGCTCGATACTCGATCAGACCAGGCGATGACTCAATGATTCGACGTCTCTGACGTGGGGTTCTTTGCTGCGAAGCCTTGGCGGTCTTCGCTGATACGAAGCAGCATTTGTTGGGAATATTTGGTCACCCACTCGTACACGAAGTCGAACAAGCCTTGCCGAAGTGATATCATAATGACCAAAGTAGCGAAGCATACACAAGCACTGGGTTTGCACCAATCTCGCGATCAAAGGCATTTGGCACCCACAATCGCCAATGACGAGAGGGAAACCGCGCTTATGGCGATGATGCGAGGCTACAACGCGCGAAATGCAACATGATGGAAGGCTGGCAGTATAGCGAAGCCCTCTGTACTTCTCGCGAATACTTTGACAATTTGAGAGGTCGCTTGCGACACTGGTCAGCTGCCGCATCGCTTGCGTCCGCCTCCGACCGTCCTGTTCCTCTACGCCTCAAGCTCACTCGATACTGTTGACGGAGTTCGATCACCCCATTCTCAAGGAGTGCCCGAATCTTTCCCACCAGCGCTTTTTCGCCAACCTTGGGCTAGACCATCACCGATCAACTCTTGGCAAGCAGCCGCCAATAACACCACCCAAGTTGTGCGATCTGTAGGTCTTGCGCCTTCTCCCATGACCACTGTCGCGGACCGCTTTCGTGGCACGTAGATATATTGTCCCAGCGGCGCTCTTGAGTGCTAGGTTCCATATGTGAGCATTGTTCTGTTCTGATCTATGAAGTAAAGTCTTTCGTAGCCATGCCTGGGGAGGCATGGCTCGGGATTGCTTCAAGTTGCATCCCAAAATTTGATCAGCCGTGCCTTGAGGACCACTCTTGAATGAGCAGCTCTCACGGGCCATTCCCCGCCTCCTCTTGGAAGTCCCATTTTACGGTCAGCTGCCCATAGATCTGACGGTGGAGTTTCCTGCATCTGGTCGTGCTTGCGAATGGTCATGATATGTAAAAAGAAACAAAACGAAACGCACAGACCGCCTTATACGGCTGAAGGTCCCAGTTTTGGGCCTTGAAGACTGCATCTTTCAAGCTGCAGGCCAATTATATTGTCCTGTATCGTCGATCAGTGTTCAATTTCTGCGTATTAAGGCAGAATTCAAAAGTGAGGCCAGACCGTAGTGTGGAGAAAAGGCATATTCACGATGGATTGGATAGGAACAGTGCACACTACAGCATATATAGCCGTGTCTAGGTAGCGATAACACAAACATGTTCTCTTTCCAGTACCCTTATACTGAAACCTCGACACCGTCAACATGTTAACCGAAAGCAACAAGCTTGACAATACCTACACGGAGACCATCGTCCTTGACACACCATGCAATTTTTGCAAAGTCCTCGAGCTTGACGATGCTTCACATGGCGGAGAGGCCAAGACGAAGGACAATGGAGCGCTGTTTGTTGATTTTGGCGAGACTGTGAAAACTAAGCAGGATCGAATTGCGACATCTGGATTGCGAATGGCCAAGATGCTTAAGGCCTTGAGTTACGTGATGCAGAATCATGATGCGGATGCCCCGAATACCGTTGCAAAGACGGAACTGGGGCTATCTTACTCGAGGAGTGACCAACTTCCCGATCTACAGGCGCTTGGCGACACAGCATCTGCTGGATGTGTGTTTTGCAAGGTACTTCGAGACGACCTGGGGAAGGCGTGGGAAACGATCAGGGAGAATTGGGGAAACGAGTGGGAAATGAAACAGGATGATGAGGATAAAAAGCAAGACGAGATAGAGGAAGATGACACTGATGCCGAGGAGAACAAGGGCGAGCAAGCAACAGTTGACATCCCAGACGAGAAGACAGAGAAAATGAGCCAAGAAAGAGGATGGAAGGATAAAGGCAAGAAAGAAGACGTAGCAAAAGCTGAGGGCAGTGAGCAATTCCAGCCTCTAGCTGCGGCTACAGAGGTACGACCCAACAAGGCAGATTTGGCCATCACTGAGATGACGTACAAGCTTCGGGATTCCAAAGCCGCTGATGACCATCCTCAACGAACCTGGTTGGATGCGTTATACGTCTTCTTCACCATCGAGTACCAAGGGAAAACAAGGAGTTACTCCATCCGCTACAACATATACGCGGAAAAACCTGGTTAGTCAACATTTTGACGATACGGTATTGTTGAAAGCTAACGTGTCAATAGATCCGTGTACGTCTTGGCTTGGGATCATTAGGCGGCCTTTCATGAGCGATCAACTATCCCCGGCATCTTTGAGAAGAATGAATGAACTCATTCAACTTTCGGAAAAAGAGCAACCGGTGAAAGCAGTTGAGAACCCGTTCTTGCCAACTCGTCTACTTGATGTACAGGCATCTTGTCCATCTGGCTTGCGTCTGGTTATCACCGAAACGGATCCTGACGTCTGCACGCTTGACGCTTCGCAGAGACGATACGCGGCATTGAGTTATTGCTGGGGTTCGGGGGACGCAGCGTTAAAACAGCTGAAGACCACGAAAGATATGTTGCAGAAGCACCTCGCTGAGGTCCCTATCGAAAAGGCTCCCCAAACAGTCGCTGACTCAATCCGAGTCTGTCGAGCACTCGGCATAAGATACCTCTGGGTTGATGCCTTGTGTATTCTCCAAGGTGATCGCAAAGACTGGTCGAAGGAGTCATTCCAGATGTCCAGCATCTATGAGAATAGTTACCTCACACTTTGTGTTGTGCAAGGCGATTCGTGCTCCAGCGGTTTTCTTAGGAAGGACTACAACCCGCCTAACATTAGAGTCAAGTTCCAATCGAAACTTGACAACTCGATTTCGGGCAATATAACTTTCCGAATGCTTCACCCACCTTCAGAAACAGTGCAGAGGTGCACCAAAGAAGTTGGAAAGTACCCTCACTATGATGACAAGCCTGGAGACTCGGACCTCAAGTCTACCTCGTGGGGCACGCGAGGCTGGACGTTCCAGGAGGATCGATTAGCCCCGCGAAAGGTGTTCTTTGGTAATCTGATGTTTCACGTCAGTCGTGGGTCAAGACTTGAAGCTGCTGACGGCTCTACTATGGAACGCTTTGGCTTTGTCAACACGATGAATTCTTTTCAACAAGGACTCGAGGCCTGGTATAATTTGATCGAAAGCTATTCTAAGAGGGAACTTTCCTACGAGAAGGACAAGTTCCCGGCTATTGCAGCTTTGGCCAGATCTTTCAGCGAAAAGTTTAAAGATCAGAAGTATCTGGCAGGCTTGTGGGAGTCATACATCCACAAAGGCCTTCTCTGGTCTTGTCCTGCGTGGAAGGAATTCGACGACTACCAGAGACTTGTGCCGAAGGATTATGTTGCTCCGTCTTGGAGCTGGGCTCGGCGTCCTCTGTCGGTAGACTGGATTCTGCACCATGACCAAAGACCCAAATCGGAGCTTGTCGTCCGCGGCTCAGAAGTCGTTTCAGATGAGCATAACAAGTTTGGCTGCATTTCAAAAGGTCGTCTGCTCCTGACAGCGCGAATGTTCAAGCCGCCAACGAGACAAAACGGAAAGATCAGCATTAAGCACTCATATGATTTGTGGAAGTATATGAACTCACCCTCATTCAGTTATATCCTCTCGTCAGAAGATAACCAGTACATGGCCAAGATCCGCTTTGACTGGGATAGTCAATCGTGTCTGAACGATGAGGGTTACCCACGTGGCCCGATGAATGATATATATTTGCTCCTCACTGCCAGTATCTTCCCAGGCAATGATCCGATGCTTAAGAGTGCGGATTTACCGGATGACCAGGAGATGCTGCTAGGAATCGTAGTGTGGCCCTCACCCGAAGAAGAGGGAGCGTATGAGAAGATAGGGGTCTTTTTTACGGAGGATAGAGGGGAGGGTGGGAGAAAGTTCTGGAAAGATATTCCAATGCAGGATTTGGTGCTTGTATAGATATCAAGTTTAGCTAGAGTCTTGTGCTTAACAAGATGAGAAGTCAAAAGTATCTAGTGATTTGCGATATCTAACGCTGGGATTCTTAACTTGACGACACTCCTTGAACGCCTCATAAACAACATTGGCGAGAACAGCTGACATAGCGTGGAAACTCAAATGGACCACACCACATTTAGTCCACAATTTGTCCTTGGCTTGAACATGTCTTGGTAGAAGATTATTGGGATAGATCCTCTGCCTCAAGAGCATCTGCGCTGGGTAGCCTATGGTTGAGGCCAAGTGCATCTAAATTTTCACTGCAATTTTAACCCTCCCCAAGCGATCGAGATGCAGGTTGACAGGCAGAGAAGTTTGTCTGCGTTACAATGCCAGCCCCATGATGTGCCAAAGAGCTAGAAGCTATTCCCGTTTCTGACTAGCCGTACGACAATTTTTTCACCTCATAGACCACAACCCTCCACATGTCCTCAACAAAAACAGTTGGTACTGTGGTCTAGTTGGTTATGACATCTCGTTAACACCGAGAAGGTCCCCGGTTCGAGCCCGGGCAGAACCTCATCTTTTGCGTGTCGCGCTGAGTTTACTTTTTGTCCTCGTGGTGGATCGTAACCAAAGTCGTGGATGCTACGTAAGTTCTTGCTAGGGTACTACGCCTAACAGTAGGCTTCCTTTTCACTGTCATATTTCTACTGACTGCCGGTTTGTTATCTGTCTCTGCAGCAGATAGGAACTCAGTGTGAAGCTTAGGGTATGGGGTAGTTGTAAAGCGGTGTGCAACCTCTTGAATATCACACAACAAACTCTTAAACGAAGAATTTACACAGGTGTACTAGATCAAATTGAGAAACCCCATACCGATACTCAAAAGAGCTATCTGAAGTGTCTAAACCATCTGCTACGGTGTAACACTCGATGGCGCGAAGAATGGCTGCCAAAAAAGCACAATTGTGGAACTAGAGCCGTAGTCTCGCGTAGCTTGGAAGATTGAAGAGTGCAAACATATCATTCATTGACGGTAACATGGCAATGGGAGCATGGAGAGAAAGGTTGTCAAGAAGGTAGAAGGTGAAAAGTGATGCATCGCTGCCTGTCTCACATGGCCCATTCGTTTCTGCCAAAACACAGCTAGGAAAAGACAAAGATGCCGCTGTCATAATGTGATATATCGATTTCGCCCTTTTCGCTCTTACTGCATGCAAGGGTAAATCTTGCACAATCAAAGGACCCCTGAAGGCTAGCATCTTTGTACAACACCAGCAACGACGTAATCTCTGGCACTCAGGGGCAATCTCAACGTCATACGCAACTTTCCTCTTTTTTCTTCCTACCTAGTCTCGAACATCAAAGGGTATCAGCAAAGAACTTCACAGTGTCAAGCAGACAAAGAGGGACCATCTTCATCAAAGACCCATTTGTGTGTATACAGCTGCAGTAATAGCGTCTGCAGTAATAGCTGATGGATGACCCACAAAGGCTGCGCAACAGAGAAGGACGTCTTCCACTCTGTCGGCGGGACATAATACCCAGCGTTTCTCTTCCAATATGGCCTGCTTCTTCACTCTTACCACCCATCTCTTTACCACAAGCCTCGCACGGAGATACCCCAGATCAACAAACGTCACAATCATCACCGTCGCTAAAATGTGTACGGCGTATGACCCCCGAATCTACAACATTCTCTCGCGCTGGTCGTTTGATCCCGCGAAGGATGGTAAGTCAAACATTGCCGTTACCTAAAGCTCAACCACTGACCGTCAAAACCTTACAGTATCTGCTCCCCCTTATCCACAAGACCAACACTCTGCGTCGGGAGTAACGGCGTCGTCCGATGGTCTGTCCCAGCACTCGGAGTCGACCAAGAATGGGAACGATCACACCTACCGCCGTTATGCATCTGCTGAAAACGGATTTCCTACGTTTGACATCGATCGGCCCCAAGACAATGCTAGAGCTGTTACGTCTGGCCTGGATGTTCAAAAGCTACCTACCACCAATCAAGCAGCTTCCCATGATCCATCTACTCAGGCGTGGTCCTCTCCCTCTACCAACATTCAAGTGCTTCGTGTCATCGGCTATCGCACAATCTTTGGTCGAGGATACGACGAGAAGAATGAATTTTGGGTCAGTTGGAAGGGATACCCTGCGTCTGACGGCATCTGGATGAGGGAGAGTCTCGTTCGACGAATCGCGCCCCTTCAAGTTGAGGACTTTAACCATGAACGACGATTGTCTTGCCATAGGGGTCTCTATGGAGAGATGTTTACCAGGAAGCACGCGCCGTGTTGTGACGGTAAAGAGGAAAGCGTTTGTGAGGGGTGTATGGTTTGTGGAAGAGGCTGTCATTGACGAATCTGGTGGGGAGGGTTAGACTTTGATGAACATCCAGACACTTATTTGAGCCATCTGTAACGCAGAAGTAATGTACCATTACAATAGAGAGGGTTCTTCGCACCACGCGACGTTCTGATGCACTTCCTGTATGTGTAAGCACGGCGACAAGCCGCAATTCCAATGTTGATCTCTCCCATTTCCTGCCAACTTTTCATCAAACTTGATCAGGCCGCGTGGCCTAATGGCTAAGGCGCTAGATTTCGGTCTTCAGCATCTGATTCTCTAGAGATTCCAGGTTCGACTCCTGGCGTGGTCGATTGACGCAGCTGATTATTCTTTTTGCTGCTTTGCAAGAATAGCAGCTGCTCTAGAGATAATCTCTATCCTTGTAGGTAGTGGCATCGTTGGTTGTTGGACGCCGTACCCGCTCTTCCATACGATAGGTACCCAGGTAGACTGTAGTCGAAATGGTAAGACTTGTCGAGGGATATCATGCGCCGCTTCCTCTGCAAAACACTACGTACCAAAGTGTTGAATAACCTTTCCCGGGCCTATTGATGGAGTCTTTGTCGTTGTTGTCGACTTTGCAATTCGGTTCGCTGTCCCTCCACCCCCTTGGGTAGCCACTGCTATTAATCATAGGGAGCATGAAGATACTCACTCCGTACCAAACACTAAAACAGAACAAAAAAAAAACATACGAAGAGCCGCGCTTCTATTTAATAGCAACGTAACGCTTGCTGTTACACACCGTAAGGCCAACAGAGCTTTACACAATGAAACAATTCTTCGAATCAGAAACTTGAGCCTTGACACTCCAAATCCTCAAGAAAGCGAAGATAAGACCCATCGCTTTGGCGGCAAGAGCGCCTTCTACACCAAAATAGATCCATCTCTTCTAAGCCTCCTTCATTTTCTGCTTGTACCACTCATCGAAGACCCCCGGAGCGACCTCTAGAACCTTCGCCCTGGGTTCCCAGGTATTCGACTCGGGCTCATTGGGGAATCCGACCCATTGACAGAGTAACTTTGTGGTGTTGTTCGACCTAGAATGCTTCTCGCCAATAATAGCAAAAATGTGGTACAAATCAAGACCGGTCGCTTTGTCACGTCCTCCAAGGCTCTCCTAGTACCGGTAGACAATGTCTGGCATGGACTTCTGAACATCGAGCTCTGAGGTCCATCCCCACTCGCCGTTGGACCACACGGTGTTCAGTTCGACGGTACAAGTAGTAGCGTTGATTTCGTGTTTGGCAATGCTTGTGATGAATGCGATCTTAGCGTTGCACGAAGAAGAGCACGAAATGGTGGATTTGACATCGTCATCTTCATCGACGTCGGCATCGTAATGGCTATCGCCATTATGATTTTCATCCCAGTTTGTAATGGCGAGAACTTTTGCAGCTACTTCCGCGGATGTCTGCTGAGCGAGAATGCGTTGGCTGGGAAAGGCATCTGAGAGAGGCGGCAGCCGATGATGAAAAACAGCATGCGCATCAGTGGGGGTGCCTCGAAAGATCTGATGTTAGCCAGAGCACAGAGTGGAATACACCTGCCAGACTTACCCTCCAAACATGGAGTAGTGTCGTATCCAAGAGCAAAGGTAGGTCGAGGCCAGTAGCATGTATCGTCATAGTTATTGGTACGAAGCATTGCGGGCAACGAGCGTGGAGTTGCCAAAGATAATGTGATACGCGATAAAAGTCAAGATGTATGGTGAAGTAGACAGTAAAAGAAAAACATATGTGCTGAGATGTGTGAGATGAACTTTTTGAGAAACAGTACAGGAAGTAAAAGGTTGCTCTATCAGCTTTAATGTCACTTGGAAGGGACGACTGCTACATGCGACTGCCAGAATGCATGCAATGGCGAGACCTAAGTGGTTCGGTGCATGGGTATCACAGGAATACGCCCATCTTATTACCTAAGAGAACTGCTCCCAGTTTGGGAAGTTGTCTCCCCCAGTATACCTACCATAAGATTTGCCAGAGAACTTGACCTGTGTCTACTCTCAGCGTTGTTAAAGCCAACTTAGTCACGTATCTCCTTCTTGAAAGCCGTGCCCTCTTGTTTATCTTCGCCGTCCTTACTTATCCGTTGATCCACCTCATACCGCTATGATTGACTAAGCTTTGCCATAACGCAGCAATCCACGTTCTAAGTTATGGATGTATTCATCGCTGATTCAATGGCAAAAAGGATTCACATAAGGCAAGTCAAGGTACTGCTAGATAAGAATGCAAAAATAACATACAACAGCGGGGATTCGCTGGTCGTCACCGACCCAACTACTAATCCGCCCCTTACCAGCTTGACTATGGGAGAGCGGACGGGA
The DNA here is from genome assembly GCA_003670145.1 of Fusarium subtropicale. Classification (NCBI taxonomy): domain Eukaryota; kingdom Fungi; phylum Ascomycota; class Sordariomycetes; order Hypocreales; family Nectriaceae; genus Fusarium; species Fusarium subtropicale. The sequence goes on from QRAA01000160.1 coordinate 34,323, forward strand.
TCCCGTATTTTCTGGTAGGTATGGTCGTATGTGACAGTTGGAATGCTAAGAGGTGACTATATTGAGAGTTTCACAGTACCAAGCTGGTGTCGGCCTTCGCCAACAGCGAAACAACAGGTTCAATACCAAGCTGCGGCGGCTTTAGTCTAAACACTACATAACGCTCACGTACATTCGTGGTCTGTGGATAATTAGGAACAGGGTCCTTTATGGTAAGAAAAGGTGGTTCATTAAGGCTGGCTTTCGGTAGGCCTTTTGGCAGCTTCATGCATGATATTCATGTAGAGTAGACAGCAGGGCTTTTGCTTCTAGTCTGCTTGTGTCCTTGAGAAAATAAAGAAAAATCTTTGGGAGCCCATCGGAGAGAAAACAAACATACCAACCATCACAAAGGTATAACAAGTCAATTCCTCCAAACACCCGATCTGGAACACTGTTTCTTTTACCGCCGTGTTCCCAGCCCTACTAGATAGATTGTGCGGCTGTAACAACCCTTACAGCAGCCTGCAGCAGCCTCTAAGTTCAGCTGCTTCCTAAATAAGGTTAGGTAACATTATGTGCTGGCTAGTGTCTCAAGAGGCCAGGCTGATTTTCTACGTGCTGAAGGTACCAAGGCTGCATCGCATCTGGCATCTCCCTGATTTACCATGACAATTTTATTTCGTCTCTGTTAAGTTTCAAGGAGTTTGCTTAATGTCAACCTTGTTTCGTTCCATCTATCTCATGTTTGTTCATGGACGTGCGTAACCCAAGGAGAATACCGCCAACAACAGTCCATTCACGATGTACAAGTGGAAATTAGCTATGACTCCCGTTCAGGCACGGAAGGCAATTAAAATTGAACTAACTAAAAGTCTAAACCCCAGACAAAAATGGCTTGTGTGCCGCATAGCGGCACAAGAGAAGGGCGGTTTGTTGAAACCAGCCTAACGCACTTATTGGCATAGCTCGTTTATGAGCTGAAAACTACCGTGCAAGGGTTTCAAATTGAGCCTTCCTTTCGAGGGATCGGTGCTCGTATGTTCAAGACATACTTAGCCATGCCCCTTAATTATACCGACAGAATGCGGACAAGACTCGTTTTTGGTCCAACAAGCCTGTGATAGTCGCTTCCCTAGTTCAAGTATAAAGCCATCACTCCTCGGCGCCCATCAGTGCTCGGTATTAATCTCTTCACCTTTATCACTTTTCGTCATTCTTCACAGAAAAAAACATTCACTATGCGTTCAGCCATCATCATCGCTGTCGGGGCTACCCTCGCCTCCGCTTCCAGCCCTGTCGCAAAGCGCGATGCCAAAGAATGTGCATCACTCGCCCAAGACTTCCTCCCCAAGTTGACTGATATCCCCACTCCCGAGGGATCTCTTGTCAGCTTCATCGCCAGCAAGACTGAGCTCGCCACCTTCACCAACAGTTGCGAATTCCCTCACGTCACTGGCACTATGGCTAAGGAGTACTCTTCCTACGTCGACAAGCTCAGCTCTTGGTACAAGGACCAGGTCAGCGACGTCTCTAAGCTTATGGCTGCCTGTTCCGATGTTCCTGAGGTCAAGACCGAGCTTGACAAGCTAAAAACAAACGGCGCTCTTTGCAGCGAGCTTTCCTGGGCAAAGGAGACTGGCTCTGCTTCTAGCAGTTCAGACGACGACAAGAAGGACGATGACAGCAAGAAGAAGGACGAGGGCAACGCTGCCGGCCTCAACACCATCGCAGCCGGTGTCGTCGTTGCTGTCGCTGGTATTGCTGGTGTCATGATGCTTTAAATAGCGGCACTCGCTAGTTTCACAAACGAAGCCATGTCGGGACGAATATTCGGTATTTTAGCTGTCTAGCAAAGGTGTACTGGTGTCTATAGTTTTTGGAAAGCCTTAATATAAGTATCACGGCCAGCTCCTGTTTAATTGTTCATTGCCTTGATGTTCAATGTGTGTGATACAGGGGAGTCTAAGACCTGTCTCGGCTTCTCGGCACTGAAGGATTTTGGACGCGCCAAATCCTACCATTTAATTTCCCCTGTAGGCTCCTGTGACCACGGAAAAGAACGCCAACAGGCGCTAGGCTGAATGACCTACAGGAGACAAGGCGTAATGGGAGCTAATCTCAAAGCAATGGCGACCAACTTGCCTTGTCTTTTGTATTTACCTCAATTTCTACTTGCACCATGTCGGTAACATCCGAAAATGTCGCCTACCTATTCTGGTAACCAATGCGAATCGTAGAATAAGCTACGCTATTGTCAAAGCCAATGCAGCATGCCTTTCATTATCGACCCTGGTTCTTGAATGTCTCCGTATGAGTGTCGCACAACAAGTGATTGTCTCATTGCGCGATGGTGGTATAACGGCTTTATCATTATTACGTGTATCGCGATGTTGAGAGCAATGGTTCAATTGAGACAGAAATAGCATCACTTGAAGGAGGTTTCGGGGGACTGGGTGGCATGTCGTTCAAGACTTGGTTGAGAACAAGACTAGCTACACCAGTCCATATCAACAATTCTGGTGAGATCTTTAGAAGATCTCGGTAGTAGATAGCCGGGCTGCACAGAATCCAGACTAGGACAGCCTCATCGCATTAAACACAGTTGTGCAGACGTTCCAGGAGCTGACGAAGAAAATCACCGGGCCAAGGTCCATCATTATCTCGAGTGCGCACTGCAGCATAGCCATTTCTCAAGTGCTGCACCGTTGTTGATTATTGCGTGTCTAAACTCGGCTTAAACATGCGTATGTTACATTTGCAAGCTTTCTAGAACTACAAAAAGAACGAGAATAGGATCACGGTTTGGCCTGTGGGCCTGGGACCCTCGGACCCTTGGACACAAATAGCAGATATCACGAGTACAAGTTCGGTTGAAAATAATAGTAAAAATCAATTTTGCAATCTACTAAAAGAACGTCTGTCCATCTAACTGTCGTACTGGCTGAAATGTATCGAATGGGACTATCTTGCTTGTGTAATAGACGGGCCTTGGATGGGGTCAATGAAAGCACCTCAGGCAGTTAGTTCCCTACATCAACGATGACCCTGATACAGATTAATGAAAGTCGCCCTTGCCGCCCGAATCGCAGCTTCCATAGCTGAGGTCTGGTCCACAGTATGCCTTATGATCAAAAGACTTCGCCGGCCCGATGGCGAGATACCCATTCCAAGTTCCACCATGGGTCAGATTCAAGCATTCGGTACCGCAAATCTTCGAGCCGTGCTTCTTGATGTGATGCTCGATTGCGCCAGCAATGGTTTCTTGTTCGGCGGTCGTGTCACAGTGTCTGCCAATAGCCTATAATTGTCAGTGCCCGTCTTTATGACAAGAAACAGTCAGAGTTACGCACACGATACCGGTAAAAGAGGTCATGGTCAGGACCAGCGTATCCAGTAAAAGTAGCGCAAGTCTTCGTTTTAGCAGCATACTCGACAACAGCACCTATATACTATGTTAGCGGTTTCTTTACGTCGAATCAATTTTGACTTACTGAGCTGAGTGGCCGCACTCTTAATAAAGTACCTTTGTTAGAATGCTGTCATTAGATACCTTCGGTAAGGGTTCTTACCTTGATGAAACCCCCAATAACAACGCATGATGCACTAGCAGCCAGGATTCTTTCGCAAACCTTCAAAAACATTAGAAAGGAAGAAATTTTAACGGCATACTCAACTGACCCTGACATTCCTCCGCTTCTCAAGTGCGGAGTCTTCGGACTCAAAATCCTCAAGATGGTACAGCGCCACTGCGTCGGGCATCGCTGCCCCGGCCAACTGGAGCGGTTCGATCGCCTCGGAGGTAGGCATAGAGTAAGAAAAGGTTGGCAAAGACGTTAAGACCAAGAATTTGATAAGGCTTGATGTCATCTTTGTTGAGGTAGGCAGCGAGGTTGGCTGCCAAACAAGCTGTGGGAATAAGGTATCCGGCTGAGGCCCTAATGAAAGTGTCGAGGAAGTTCGTATCGGTCTGAACAGTTGAAGTCATTGTGGTGTAAATATATCTTTCCAGAGGAATTATTCGTATTTTATAGCTGTCTGTACCAGATTGACTGAAGCCTCAAGATGGTAGAAGCGAAGAAAAATGATGCATGTCGTGAAATTACAACGCGGGAATTATGGCAGTATGGAAACAGAAGTGCCGCTTATCCGGTAAAAGTACGCTGTTGGTTCTGTGTGGAGTTCAAATGATACGATGCAGTCGAAATGTTCAGAACCAACAGAGTTTCACAGGAACCAACAGCTCTTTAATATATGGAAGGACACTGCTGACTTCGGGAGTACGGCACGTCTCACGTTAAGTTGATGGGGTCTGTAAGGGTCTGTAAGGGTCAAGGCTCGGGCCTACCCGCTGATCCAATCATCTGATGGTAGATATTTATTCTATTAGATAATGCGGACCTGATGCGTGAAGATATTGCAATACTTTCCCTGTTTATTACTATCAAATATGCCTCAAACAGTCAAAAGGCAATGCAAACAGGTCATCAAGCAAGTCATCACCCGGTACCGCAAATCCTGTCTTCGTCGAACAGACAGATGTGTTGGGTTTGCGTTCGCCCGTATTTATTAACGAAGGAGACGCTGCTGTTGTAACTGCAACCTGGTCCAACACATGCCAGCTTTCGTCGTGGAAACCCGAATCAACAAAGCTGGCCGCCGTTTTGGTGCTCATGGGAGGATCCTCGAGAAAAGCCCATTCCATTGCATCGCCTGTCCTGTCCTCGTCGCCGTAATAGTCTTCTGGTAACTCTACTTGTGCAAGCTGATAGATGGGTGAAGTCGTGTTATCGACAAAGTCTTGCAAGCATTGTAAAGCTTTTATAAAGTTAATGGAAGTTCATGAATTGGCCAAGTAGGTTTGCTGTACCTGTCAAGCTTTCATCTTGTGTCTGATTCAAGTTATGACTTTTACTTGATAACGCCGAGCTATTAACATGTGACATTTTCGTCTTGTTCAAGTTGGTGCCTTGTAAAGATTCATTTTTCTGTTTTTCATGTGATCTTCTTTTCTTTCTCACCCTATCGTGCTATTAGCAAAACTAGAACGAATTATATGAGTTTAGAATGCAACTAACGGAGGTTTTCGAGACTCTATCACCACACATTCTGCCGTATTCCATTTGCAATTACTGCAAGGTGATTGTCGTGTAACATCGCATCGTACTTTTCGAGATCGACATGAAAGACATGCCCTTTTGGCTCTGTTAGTTCTCCGCCTTATCAAGTTTGTCTCGGCAGATGAATTCAGCCCAGTTTCTGTAACATTACACATGGTAGAAGTGAAAGGAGCTTTTCTTTACAATATTACGCCTGCAAGCACTCAGGAGGAGCGACACTTATAGAGGAAATCTTGTTGGTGTCTTGATCAGCCATCTTGGCCTGATTTAGGTTAGTTTGGTTGATCGCTACGCTGTTTTCCATTCCCCGCATTCATTTCCGGCTATATATAACCGTCGTAGCCGTGCCAATACCCACCCTCTTCTCTCTTCCCCCATTTCTTTACCAAGCCCAGACGAAAAGACAGGCGCATTGGTCCAATGTCCGACTCGCAATACGATTCAGACGGCACGGAGAGCCGCCGTAAAAGGATACCCCAAGCCTGCCTCAATTGCAGGAGGAAAAAGGTGAGGTGCACTGGAGAAAAGCCAACTTGCGGTTTCTGTGCACGACTTTCACAGAACTGCCTGTATGTTGAAGACAGAAGGAATTTAAAAAGACCTTCAAGTTCAATATCGACCGGCGATGAAGAGGTGATCGGCGCTAGCATGGTAAGACTCAACATCGTGGGTGATGTCGTAGATATTGATTGTCGGTTAGCATGCCATCACGGAGAGGTTCGCTAGTCTCGAGAACCAGATTTCGACATTACAGAGCACAATCGAAAAGTAGGATTATCCGTCTGTATGCAATTAGGTGTGTAGCTATATACTGACCAGGACATAGACTTCTACCGCTTATCGAAAACCAGAGTGCGGCGTCCACCAGACGCTCTCTCGATCAAGTCAATACTCCAGCAACAGCCATTCTTCAAACACCCTCAACGATCCAATCGCCAGCATCTGATCGTCCCCAATTACAGGCACTTATTTACGCAGCAGACATTTACTTTTGCTTCTGCCACAGTCAACCCTACTCTCTTTTCCATGAACCGACCTTCCGCCAACGTTTAGTAGACAACTCACTTCCTTCGTACTTACTATGGGCCTTTTTATCAGCAGCAAGACGTTACTCGTCGTTTCCAATCGCTCCGCTCAATTGTGCTGATGATGCATCGGCCTATGCCGCCAAAGCTTGGGAATGCATAGAACTTCCTTGGAGTGGTTCGGACTCTCCCGAAAAGATCTTGACGGTCATTCAGACTATCATCTTGATCGTGAGTACCGAAGTACCGGGTGAGTTACTCTGAGTCTGCTTGCTTTCCTTTTCAAAGTGAGGTTACTAACTTCCACGAACAGCTGGTCACTGCACTCAGGCTCATATGAAGCTTGGTTTTGCCGTTCGCCTAGCACAGAATAACAGGTTGAATCTGGAGCCTGACGCAACGAAAACAGTATTTGAACGTGAAGAGCTCAGGCGAACCTTTTGGTCATTGTATCTAATCGACAAGTTGATCAGTCTTTCTCGTGGCCGATTTTGCGCCATCAGAGACGAAGAGTGTAAACTACCTCTTCCATGCTCCGAACAGGCCTTTAGAGAGGGTATATACGAGCACACGCCAACGCTTGAGGAATTGACCCATGATTGCGTGGATCAAGAGGCGGTAGACGGATGTTGCCCATTGGGACTCATCGTAGTTATGGTGTCGATCCTAGGCCGTGTTTCTCACTATGTGTTGCATGACACCAAGACTCCACAGGTTGCCTGGTCTTCTACGTCTCCCTACGCCACCTTATCCTCAACTCTCCTTCAGGCCGAGCATTACTTCGCCATGGATGAAGACATAATGGACAGTCTCAAGAAAAGATGCACTGTTGACGGAATCCTCGATCAGCACCTCGCGGGGTCTTTCATTTTTGCCAAGGCCATGTTCCACCTGTCGCACTGCCTGCTCCATCACCCGTTTTTAATCCAACAGCATCTGCAGTCGGGCAAACAAAAGGCACCATCTATTTTTATGAAAGAGTCCTGGGAAAAATGCAGGACACATGCCAGGAGTATAACAAAGCTTATGGAAATGAAGAACCAGAATGTTTTGGTATTAACATCGATGTATGGGTATTGCATCATGATCGCTGGGACGATCCATGCCCTATCAATGAATGACGAAAGAGAAGTTGTTAGAAATGAGAGCAAAGAGCACTATCGTGCTTCGATTGAGTCTCTACAGGATTTATCACGCTACTGGCCACACGCGGCGCTGATGGTAAGCCAATATTCGCCCCGAAGACTGTGCAGAAATCCACTGAAGCCTAACAAGTTTTCTACAGGTTAAAAGATTAGAGAGATTCCACAACCAGTGTGAGACTCGAGGCCAGGAACTCTCACCATGTAATTCCAACGTGGAGCGGCCGGCTGGACATGTCAAAGCTCTGTGGCAGAGCGTCGACTACACATCGCTGTCAACACCGACAAGGCCTGGAAGTCCAACGCCAGTAGCTCACACTACAAGCCAGGAAGACTGGGCACTTTCTGGAGATATGTTTGACTTTACTGGCTTTGGTGGATTTGCCGAGGGTGTCGATATATTTAGCATATCCCTTGTTGATGGGGATATGATGTTGGATGGTGAGATGCCAGTGATAGGTGCTTGAATCATGCACCGGAGTATCACCGTGTGATGTCTTATAATTTCCAGGCATGCAATTAATATTTATTATATCAGTTCCAACAAGTTGATTATATCCAAAAAACCCCGAATTACAAGCTAGCGTTCGCAATCAAACACTATCCCGTTCTTCTTCCGCATGTCCTCAACAACAGTGAGAACACCTTTGCTGAGAGCTCTCAGATCACCTTCAGCTGCCCTGTCGCCCTCGTTGATAATTCGACCAAGTTCCTTAGACTCCCACGTCAGGTTCAACATGTTGGTGTATTCGGGACTCTTATTCCCCAGCTCCTCTCCATCTTTGGATCCTCGGGGAATAAACTCCATGGTACAGATATCCGTGACATTTGAAGCTTGACCGCCTTCTATCCGGATAGTACCCTTCTCACAATATATCTCAGTTGGTGCGTGCGAGTCATAAAGCTTGCTTGTTCGAGCTTGGAGAGTAAATCTTTGCTTATGCTTCGAGGTCTCAGGCGTGTAATCGAAAACAATCAAGCCGCCACCGTCGACCCCTGTTTCGAGCATCACGGGGAAATATGTCTGAGAGGCAGGTACGCCAAAGAGGCGAATGGCAAAAGTGACGGGATAGACACCCATGTCCATTAAGCAACCGCCGCTGAATTTGGGAGAGGCCACGTTGGGAATATTTGTCTCAGTCATGTCGCCAAACAGTGGAGAGTAGACTGCCATCGAAAGACTGGCGCCATAGATCTTTCCAAATCTTTCGGCCCTTGTCTTCTCATCATCGAACAAAGCCTGCAAAGTCTTGAAGTTGGGCTCTTGAATATGGCGATAGGCTTCCAGGATGAAAAGGCCCTTGGAATCAGCCAATTCATAGAGTGCCTCGAGCTCCTGCATGTTGGAGGCAAAAGGCTTTTCCATGATGGCGTGCTTCCCAGCATTCAAAGTCTTTATTCCTTGTTCGTAATGCAGCGAGTTTGGTGACGCGATGTAGACCACGTCAATGCATTGGCTGTTCAGCATTGTATCAAGATTATCACATGCTGCTACAGACGAAGCATCTTCAATGGAAGGAGTGTCGGCAATAAAGCTCTTGGCGGTATCGAGCTTTCTTGAGTATACTACTCTAAGCTGGAACAGTTTGCTCTCATGGCATGATTGTATGAAAGAGTTTGTAATCCAGTTTGTGCCAATGACGGCAAGTCCAAGAGGAGTAGACATTATGAGTATGCAGTTGACGGGCTTCTGTTCTTGCAAGAATCAACAACTCGATAGGTCAGATTTTGGGAATTTATCGTGAACATTTTATCTCTTTATATGTGTCAATGTGATTCTGATGACGGCATATCGTAGGTCATAAGCTGTGCTGTGAGATGCTGTGCCTTTTGGTGATGACCAAGTTGTGAAAAAGATACCCAAATACGGCAATACTCGGCGAGACTATTACCCGTTTCGAAACATAATGCTTACCGCATTTCTACTGTTCTCGGTAAGTTCGGCCGGAATGATATCATCAAGCGACTGTGGGTAATTTGTTTCCAACGTGTCTTGTTTGCATGTGATATTCAATTACTGGACAAAGCTTTGATTCTAATAATGGACAACAAATTAGTTTTCCATCGTTGTTCATGTCAATAAAGTTTCTTGTGTTTGTTTGATTGGCTTATAACTGTCAACGCGTCCATGCCATTGCCCCAACCGGAGTCGTGGAAGAGCCCGAGAGACCGAGTGAAACATATCGGGTCAATGTAATGTCACGAAATTCCAACTCTGATATGAACAAAATTCCCTTTTCGCTCGTTATCTATTAACCAATTCACAATCTGTAACTACTAATTTATTCATCATGAGCGCTGCGTACCTTAACGGTCAACAATCCCAAGACGTGCCAAACGACTCCGACGGCTCCGTGCAGAAACGTCAGCGAGTCTTGGCATGTACTTACTGCCAACAACGCAAGATCAAATGCAACCGTATATTTCCTTGTTCCAACTGCATCAAGGTCTGACCAGATGGCTCGAAAAAGAATCCTTCACCAACGTGGGACTGACATGAACAGGCTAACTTGACTTGCACACCGTCAAAACCGACCCCAGTACGCAAAAGAAGAACCCCGAATGTCTTGTTACAGGAGAGGATCAAAAAGGTCGAGGCCTTGCTGGAGCAATATACACTACAGGGCTCACCTGCCGAACCTACATCTGCACATACGCATGAGTCCCTAGATTTCTCTCCTACGACGTCTCCAGCCGCATCAAATGGGTTCTCGAACCCGGTTTCATCCGGCCCTGGTAGACTCGTGGTCAAAAATGGTGGCTACAAGTTCCTGGATAGTATGCTCTGGGGAACCATCCACGATAACGTCAGTATCTTATCCCTCTGACTGGAAAGCTGATACTAACACTAGAGACCAACAGTTAGAAGAGATGCGCCATATTCTCGACCAAGAAACCTCAGATGACGAAACATGTCCTTCACGAGCCTCGCCTGTTACACACGAAGACGACGACTTACTTCTGGCTACGGCGACGTCTTCAAAACTCGGAGATCACCTTCCACTACCATTTCAGACCCTTCGATTGTGGCAAGTATTTTTGAACAGAGTCAATCCTTTGAGCAAGATGATACACGGGCCTAGCACGGAGCAGCTGATCATAAGTGCAATGACAAATCCTGTGGAGATGCCACAAAAGTCCAGAGCTTTGCTGTTTTCTATCTGTCTCGTTTCAGTCGTCAGTCTTTCGAAAGAGGAAGCCAAGTCGACGCTGAACCTTCATAAGAGTGAAGCCATTCGGCGATTCACGGATGGTCTGAAAACAGCACTCAACAAAGTCAATTATCTCAGGAACTATGACATGCCTGTACTGCAAGCTTTGATACTTTACCTGGTATGGTGGCCACTGAAACTAGGAACCCAATGGGGAATTTACCACTAACTGCTTTTGAAGATCTCCCTGCAAGGTCGCAGCAACCACGATGCAGTCTGGGTCCTAAGTGGCGCAGTCATAAGGATCGCTCACAAAATGGGTGTCCATCGTGATGGCGACAACCTCGGATTGAATCCCTTCGAAACCGAAATCCGTCGCCGTGTATGGTGGCAGATCGTAGCACTTGACTCGATGTATGCAGCAACTTCTGGGATGAGGCCAACATCGCTACTCCATGGGGCCGATACCAAGAAGCCCCTGAATGTCAACGACATCGATTTCTCCCCCGACTCGAAAGTGATACAGTCCCAGGAAGGTCCTACGGAAATGGCATTCGTCATGGTCGTTTATGAGGCTATTAGCTTCATCTCGGAGCATCACATGTGCGAATTTGAGCAGTTGCTTTTCGGAGGTCTGGGCACTGAACCAGGCAGTCCAGAGGACGAAACCTACCAGGCTTCTGTACAGGAATTACGAGGCCTAGTGGACGAGTTTGACAGCAGGTTAAGCGAAGTCGAGAAGAAATACTGTGACCGTTCGGGAGGACCGATTCATGCTCTGGCACTGTTCCTCCGCCCTCACATCATGGAGGAAGGCCGAGTAATGTCCACACCAGTTTCGGAGACCCCAGAATGGGCCACTGAGCTTCAGAACCCCAAAGACAACTTCTTCCGTATCTGGCTCGCTCACAACGAGGGTTCTATCAAGATGTACGAGATGGCGAGCCAGGGAAACTTTCTTTGGGCCTTCAAAACGCACTTCCATCTCGATTCGCTTTTGTTTTTGGCTGCCCAACTTATGGAGCGCTCACCAATTGGACCTTTCGCCGAGCGCACGTGGCAACTGTTTGACAACTTCTATCGTTTTCATGAGGAGTTGTGGGATGTTGCTTATAAGCCGCATCTTCAGTTGGCTAGGCTTCTACTCAAGTCTTGGGAAATTCGCGAGCAAGAACTTCAGAAGCTTGATCTACCCGTCGATGTTCCTATCTTCGTACCCAAGTTGAAGATGGAATTGTTGCAGGCTGGATTGTTTCGGACAAGTCATAATACCCCAATAGCAACGCAGCCTCTGGGCGGAAATGACCAGGGAAGCTACGTTGATACTCTGCAGTTTGGTGACAATATCACGGCTGATATGATGCAAAATCCGACGATGCCACTGGACTGGTCCATGATGGATGATCAACAAATGATGGACGCGCATAACCCAGCCCTTCCTGTCTTTGCCTTTTTTAACAACGCCAGCGGCTGGTGAGTAGGAGCAGAGAATACAATGGACCTGCAAAGGGAAAGGCAACCCTAGATTTCATATTGGAATATAAGGTCTGCATAGAACAGACACAATGATAACGAGAAGAAGCTAGCGATGTGTTGATTATGGCTTGCAGTAATATAGGTCATTCTCACCGCCATCCCCTCACAGGAGATTGATGAACTCTTCGGGCAAAGGCTTGTCTTGGACCCAAGCCTTGATTCCATCAGCGAACAACTCTGGGAACTGAAGATTCCAGCCATGTATGGCTCCTTTTATGAGACACGCCGTGGTCTTATTTCCATCATCGCGCCCTTGGGAACGGAATACTCCCGCCATCTGTTTCGTCCCCTCAATATTGTCGCCTTGGTCTCCCGCTATGGCCAATATTCTTTTATCCCTAGTAGCGACATCATTTACAGCCTCTTGCCCCCACTTTGCAAGACCTTCGTAAGCGTCTTTCACCAAGTTCCAATCGTTATTGCCAGCAATCTCGTTCTTCAACGTCGTGTGTTCTCTAATACCGGCCTTCCAGACGCTGAACGTGTAAAAGCCGGAAAACATAACAAACTTGAGTCCATAGTGCAGAAGGCTGGGTCGCTCAGCTATCCAACTTTGCCAGGGCATGAAAGGCGCAGCTCCAGTGACGAATGCTGACATGACGAGATCTGGATGGCGACGGACTATCTCCATTGTTGTAAAGCCTCCCAGCGAGAGACCGACGACATGCGCTTGGCCATTGTGAGCGTAGGTTTGGATAAGATGGGCGACGGAGTCTGCTCCTAGTTCAAGAGACCAGCGGCCGACTTCTTTTGACTTTGAGTGCTGTGGAAGATCGGGGATTATGAGATGATAATCGCCAAGGAATGGTACGACGTGCTCCCATTCGAGGTTGCACGAGAAGAGGCCATGAATCAGTACAACTGTTGTGGAAGACAATTCATTGTATGAGCGAAAGAACAGCTCGCCCTGTGGTTTGGATGTTTCTGCCATGGTCAGCGTTATTTCTTTCCTTTGCCTTTGTTAGGAGAAGTTCATATTAAGTCTTTCAGAGGAGGAGATGCTTCGCCTCAATTACAGCTCGGCGTGAAGTTTGTCCGATGATTCCTTCGTTCAATTAGGCTAGGAAGTATCTCGCTAGAAACAACGACAGGCTTGTGAAACGTTGGTTGCTGACATTGTAATTTCAGGCGTTGGAAAGCTGACGCTCAGCCGCAAATGTGGTATGGTGACAATGCGCACCTCGGTAGCGAGTGGCTAGTAATTATATTGAAGCCTATAAATATATCGTTGGACGTTGTGCTTGATACAGACTGTCTGGTTGTTTATGCCTTTTCCGCCTCTGTCTTGTTATCTGTCGCTATTTGCGCAAGAACTTCAACAGACTCATCCTCACGACCGAGAGGAACAAATACGTGATCATGATAGAACCCACTAACAGGGTTACACCCGATCCCCTTGGCTGCTAGCTTGGTGGCGATGACGGCCATGAAGCCCACAGCTTCCAAGCTCGACGTGACGTTGAGACTGATCATCTTGCAGGGGAAGAAATACTCGATGCTGTGAGATTCTGCATATTCCTTGCTGACAACTGCAGTCACACCCTCTGATTCTTTGAATAGCATCTGGGCCTCGGACAATGGTGGTAGTTTTGACAAGTCTGTAAAGGTGGCAAAGACGTAGATGGTCGGGTGTAGAGTGGTGGTGAGAGTTGAGAGGAGTTTGCTCAGGGAGAGCTCGCCAGGGTCTTGCGACATCAAAGACATGGTAGAGAATATGTTTCGATGAGACTGGTGATTAACCTTTGGATATGTTTGTAATTGTTGTAGGTGACAGACACAGTATGGAACGAGATGAAGGATACTTATTAGTTATAGGCCAGTGGGCCGTAAAGTCCACTAAAACAGCCCCATCACGTCAGTGGCAGGGCGCGCCGTAGTTTCAACATGTGGAAACTCATGCTGAGCCTAGGAAACAAACTGTTTTCAGCCTAGCTGTGACTATCAAGTATCAACCTACAATCGACCACATCTTCATACTCGCGGTGCAGATATTCATTCCAATCACTCGAAGCCTGGGCGTTTTCTGAGAAAGAGGGATTATCCTTTCATGTACATGGCAATCATCATTCAGTCACGGATCAACTTTGCGTCCCTACCCCGCATATAACAGACGACAATGAGGCTTCTCAACACCAAAACTCTAAACTTCGAGGAGTTCCTGAGTCAAGTCCCGACCTATGCGATCCTGTCCCACACTTGGGGAGACGAGGAAATCTCATTCGTCGATTGGCAAGACAACCTGTCCCATGTCAAAACCAAATCTGGGTTCTACAAGATACAAAAGTCTTGTCATCAAGCCTGCATCGATGGTTACGATTATCTCTGGTGTGATACGAACTGCATCGATAAAAGAAGCTCTGCAGAACTAAGCGAGGCAATCAACTCGATGTTTAGCTGGTACAAGAACTCTGCAGTTTGTTATGCCTACCTTGCCGACGTCAACCCAGGCGACCTGTCATCCTTTTCTACCTCACGCTGGTTTACTCGAGGATGGACGCTGCAGGAGCTGTTGGCACCCAAGTCACTCATCTTTTTTGCAAAAGACTGGTCTGTCTTTGGGACACGCGAGTCTCTATCCAACGAGATTTTCGAAATCACAAACATCAGGAGAGATCGTACAGGAGACAATATCCATCGCGTCAGTGTCAGCGAGCGTATGTCTTGGGTTTCACACCGCGAAACAACAAGAGTAGAGGATATAGCATACTGCATGCTCGGTATCTTCGACATCAATATGCCCTTGCTTTACGGGGAAGGTAACAAGGCATTTATTAGACTTCAAGAAGAGATCATCCGCGTCTCGAATGATCAGTCGATATTCTGTTGGGAGTGGAATAAGGATTACGTTCCTCAAAATTGGCCAAGTATGCTGTCGCCCTCTCCAAAAACCTTTGAAAACTCTGGATCATACTACCAACCACCATGGGCCAACGATTCTCTATCATACGCTACAAGCAATTCTGGGCTGTCGATAAGTTTAAAGCTTCTTACTATCGCGTACACGAGAACCCTTTGGCCAACAACAGCCTATCGGAGCTTCGATTCAAAGGGCAATCGATTCTTGGCTGTACTCGATGTTACATGTCAAGAAAGAAAGCAACACGTCGGAATCGTTTTGCAAAAGCTCCCTCTGTCTCGACGTTATGCTAGATTCCCCTTTCCTCATTGTCCTACTCCTATCAACACTGTCGTTGGTACATCTTTATCAAGTTTATATATTGCTGGTCCTAGGGATCAACATCTCCTGATGGAGCAGTCGCCAATAACAACAAACGCCCCAAAGTTTGGTGTGTTTGTCTCTGTGAGCTGCCCTAGTAACATCAGTGCCATCTCCACCAAACCTGAGGTAGATCATCTTTGGACTCATGCTTTGCGTCCATATACCGATACCCTGTTCGGAGCTGTGTTTGTGGTGAAGCTTGTCGTGGATCTTTCACGGCAGCCATCGACGGACTCAATTGCCGTCTTCTGCTTTGTCTGCGTAGACGATGCAACACCCACCAAGGAGTCTGTTTGCCAAGTTCTTGAGGTCCGGGGTACTCTTGACGACAGATATGACGTCGATGAGACTATTGCTTCTTATGAGTCCAAGATGCGTGAAGTTGTCCGAAGATCAAAATTTCCTGGTGTGTTTCGAGAATCTCCTTCATCGCTCATGTCCATCTTGGACGAGGCTGTATGGCTACACTGTGGGTCGTGGATTCGTATATCGGATAGCTCCAGAGTTTGCCTGGCACACATCACCATCCCTATGGTTGCGCCTTTTCGCTTTCCTTCCCAGGTGCAACCAGCTCCTCTGACGAGATAACGAGAGTCAAATGCTACAGAGATTAGAGTTTCATGTAGCACAACTGCACTATGTGTGTCTAATAGTCGATATGCGGGTAGTTATCAAAACTGCACATAGCACTGTCAACGCCCGTACGATGTACTGATACATGATGGCATTTGTTCTCTTCTTCTCCACCTCGGCTCATCTCGTTACTGTAGAGTTTGGTCGGACCGACATACTCTCGAACCCAACACATGACATCCCAGACTCTTAGTCAAAGCTTGAATCAACTGTCGGACCGACGCAACGCCCCCGTTGTTCAGTCCATTTTTCGCCCCTCAGCCCCAGATCTTCTCCTTCTCCTTAACCCCAGATTTTCTTGGCCTTATCGTGTCGCATCGAGTCTCCGTCCCCAGAGTCATCAAATCTTGTCCCCAGATGTCGGCTGTTTGTTACCCGAAAGTGTAACCAGTGATATTATCAAACTTTTCCCCCGGACCGACGAATTGCTTGGCGAGACTTGGGTTGGGGAATGACGGTTACTCTCCTTTTTTAGCTTCACTTCGGAGATGACCTGATTTGGTCGTCGCGTCAAGCCCATCAATAGGCTTCACATCAGGAGCTTGCGAGCGAGCTCAGAGAAGACGGACAGTTCTCTTGAACGTCGCATTCTATCCCGCGGGAGTTTAATCAGGCATAGTTCCTCTCATTTAGCCCTGCTGGCCGTTGACATTTCCCCTGCCCTCCAAACCTTAATCTCGGGCATGGATCGTGACGGAGAAAGCGCGTCGCTAGACTCCGTCTCGCCCTCCAACACTACAGCAATGGCGTCGGAAAAGCCACACCCAACAGTCAAACAGATTGCCAGCGACAATATGAAGTCGCACCACGCTGAAGCCAGTGCCGCCACGGCGCTAGAGCATGAGCTGACGCTCCGAGATGCCCTGCGGCTGTACCCCAAAGCCATCTTCTTCTCACTAGTCTTTTCCATGGCTATTATCATGGAGGGCTATGACATGGCCTTGATTGGTTCTTTCTACGGCTATGAATCGTAAGTTCCCCGGCACAGTTTTAAAGTGCGTGCAAGTCTAACGGGCATGCAGATTCCGTAACAAATATGGCAATCAACCAAATCCCGATGGTGGAATGGTCATCTCGGCTGACTGGCAGACGTATATCCAAGTCGGCGGCATGTGTGGCCAGATATTTGGCTTGTATCTCAATGGATGGGTATCTGATGCCATTGGATACAAAAAGACCATGATTCTGGCCCAAATCATCATGATCGCTTTTACTTTCATCGTGTTCTTTGCCAAGAACATTGAGATGATCCTCGCAGGTCAAATTCTCATGGGTATCCCGTGGGGCGTGTTTCAAACATTGACACTTGCATACGCGTCTGATATTGCCCCGGTCGTTCTAAGACCGTATCTCACAGCTTATGTGAACCTCTGCTGGGTCATCGGGCAACTGATATCGGCTGGAGTTCTACGTGGACTTTTGAATCTAGACAACGAATGGTCTTACCGCGTTCCATTTGCTTTACAGTGGATTTGGCCACCGTTTATTATTCTCGGCACAGTCTTTGCACCAGAATCGCCTTGGTGGTTGGTGCGAATGGGCCGTCACGATGATGCTAAACAAGCTATCCTCAAACTTGTCAGTCCTCAGCCAGATATCAAGTTCGATGCCGACGCTCAAGTCTCAATGATTCACGAGACGAATGAGCTTGAAAAGGCTACATCTGCAGGCACTAACTACTGGCATTGTTTCATGAGGGCTGACTTGCGACGCACTGAAATTGCCTCTATTACGTATGTTGCGCAAGCTATGTGCGGCAGTGTTTTGATGGGCTACTCTGTCCAATTTTATGAGCGAGCAGGGTTATCATCAAGCAACGCGTTCACTCTCAATATTGTACAATACTCCGTCGGAGCCGTCGGAGTCATTCTTTCATGGTTCCTCATGTCCAAATACGGACGTCGCGCCCTTTATATCGCAGGCACAAGCTGCCTGTTCGTCATCCTTCTTGTCGTCGGAGGTCTCGGCTTTGCACCACAAAAGAATTCTGGTCCGTCATGGGCAGTCGGCAGTCTCCTAATTTTCTACACCTTCATATACGACCTGGCTGTTGGACCAGTTTGTTACACTATCGTCGCAGAAATTCCTTCAACACGACTCAAAGCCAAGACTATTGTTCTCGCGCGTAATTTTAATAACATGGCAGGCCTGGTCAATAACACCCTGATGCCAAGGATGCTTGGTGTGCATGCATGGAACTGGGGTGCAAAAACAGGTCTCTTTTGGGCGGCATTTTGCTTTCTTATCATGGTATGGGCGTATTTCCGATTGCCAGAACCTAAAGGCAGGACCTTTGGAGAATTGGATGTTTTGTTTGAGCACAGAGTGAGTGCGCGGAAATTCGCAAAGGCGCGCGTGGATCAATTCGGTCATAGTACTGGAGCAGTTGAAGTTGATGGAAAGAGGTAGATATACGAAATATATGTTGGATTATTATGAGAATGTACTTGTAGAGGTGCAGTAGCACCATAGAATCATCATTATAGAGACGGAATCCGGTATCACGTGTGAATAGTCTGCAGCTTCTCATCCATGCATATGCAGTCTCCAAAGGGTGAATTATTACACGTGCGGTTAGGATATAGTGAGACTGACTATCCACGCTATCATCTCCCTGCATTGGCATATGCAGTGAAGCAGCTGACACATGCATAGTCCACCTTCACATATTGGTCTCTTATTCCATGGGGAAATAATCGGTTATCTTCCCTAAGAAGCAAAAACTACAGTGGACACACAGATAATGCGGGGGCTACTGTGACTGCTGGGACAGGGAACCTTGAGTTTCTGATCTCGGACCGTCGAGATTGTTTGGGGGCGTCATTAGCGTGAGCCTGAGTCTGGCGTCTGGAAAAAGATCAAACGGAAAAGAGGCGAAGAGACGATCTGCAGTTGCACATTACGGTGAAGGGATCCACCACTTGAAGCCTTTCTCTGTCTGGTGATTGGTGTTGCATCTTCTTGGTCCATGTCGGTCCGACGACATCGGCAACGCCAGACGATCTTGGAGGGGTCTAGGTCCCGTCTAGAGAGGTCGGTCGGCTGAATTAACTACTTATTAGGCAAAACCCATTCTCGACCGTTCTAACTTCTCTCCAACTGTGAATCCCTTTGTTGTTTTATATCCGTTCAATTCCTCCAGATTTCCATCACCCCGCCTGAGTAGCAATCGACCCGAAGCGAATATCAGAACCACCAAGGATCATCACAGACACTGACTATGACGGTGAAAAACACAACTCCTCGCCCAAGATGGCACCCTTCACCCACATATCATCTTAAAGCACCAAGAGGCTGGATCAACGACCCGTGTGCACCCGGCTACGATGCTTCTACTGGCACATATCACTTGTCATATCAATGTAAGCTCGAATCATCTCATTTTGCATCTCAAGCTAATTTTGCCACTAGGGAACCCCAAGTCCTGCGATTGGGGTGACATCACTTGGGGCCACCTGACCAGCAGAGACGGCTTGACATGGAAACAAAACACACAAAACCCCGTTTTGGAACCTTCAGAGTCATATGATAAGGAAGGAATCTTCACAGGTTGCCTTCACCCAACAGGTCTTCAAGGCGAGGAAGGCCAGCTCACAGTTATTTACTCCTCCATCACACATCTTCCCATCCACTGGACTCTACCATATACTCGAAACTGTGCTGGCCTCTCAGTAGCCACATCAAACGACGGAGGAAAGACGTGGCAAAAGAGCGAGCAGAACCCCATCTTGGAAGGTGAACCTGAAGGTGTTACTGTCACAGGTTTCCGAGACCCGTTCTTGGCAGAATGGCCTGCTATGGACGAGATGCGCGGTGAGGTAAGCATGTACGGCTTCGTATCAGGAGGTATCGTTGGCGGTGGACCTACAGTATTTCTCTATGCCATCTCACCGACCGACTTGACGCAATGGACCTACCTCGGCCCTTTAGTTGACCTCCCCACCGGATACAGCCCCTCCGGTAAATGGGGCGGCGACTTTGGTGTTAATTGGGAATGCGTCAACTTTATGACCCTTCACAACGATTCTGAAGAGTGCCCGTTTATGCTTATGGGAACAGAAGGTGGAGTGAAGCCCGGGGCGAAGGAAGGCGCTGAGCAGTGGTCATTATGGATGGGTGGATCTTTAGAGCAAACAAATGAAGGGCCAAGACTCAAGCCTGAGTTTGACGGTATCCTCGATCATGGATGTTTATACGCCCCGAACTCTTATGAGCATCCTATCACCAAGAACAGAATTGTGTGGGGATGGCTGAAGGAGGACGACTTGACGCTGGCACGCCGCGAGAACAAGGGATGGACCGGATACTTCTCTCTTCCTCGAGAGTTATTCTTGTACTCAGTCGACAACGTTACAAGATCGCTCACATCACCACTTCAAAACCTTGGATTCATCAAAGCCACAGATAACGGAAGGGGGTCAAATACGATTCAGACATTGGGTATCCGACCACTGCCGAACTTGGAAGGTCTTCGACGCGAAAAGCCGGGATATTGGAATTCCATTGACAGCACTGCTGGTCTAGGTGGTCTCACCAACTCACACTCAGGATGCTGGGAGCTGGAAGCCACGATAAAGGTGTCACCAAATGATAAAAGCGCGGGCTTCTGGATTCGACACAACAAAGACTTGTCACAAGGAACAGCCATCTGTTTCTCTCCTGGAAGCGAGACGATCACGATCGACAAGAGCAAATCAAATAACGAGATCGATATAGAAAAGGCTCCAGCATCAGGCCCCTTCACTCTATTCTACTCCGACAGAAACGGCTCAGAGGAACTCGAGAAATTACATTTGCGTATTTTCTGCGATGGGGATGTGCTTGAAGTGTTCGCCAACGACCGCTTCGCTTTATCGACTATGGTTTACGCCGATACAAAGGATTGCACTGGTATTAGTTGGTTCGCGGAAAGCGAAGGACCAAGTGAGAGTGTCTTTGAGTCTGTCAGACTTTGGGAAAATATGAGAGAGGTGCTGGAGGTGGATGAGCCTGTTGTTTATGAGCGAAGTCAGCTTTAATGGATGGTCACTATTCCAATTGCTTGGGACGAAGATTAAAAAAAATTGCTATACTTTTAATGAGAAAAGTACATCTTTTCCTTGGTCTGCCTTAAGAATAGAACGGATCAGCATCATGATAAATCCTCTTCCAATCAAACATTGATTCTTGTCTTACCGCTGCTGCAATATCATTTCTAACGCGACGATACTGTAGAACTTAAAAGGGAAACTATGAAAGACACTGTTATTACTGTTAAACCCAAGCAGGTAGTGCTCAGCGTTGCAAAGGTGGTGAAGTTGACAGTATTACCATAAACGGCAATACGAGTACGCTCCCCACAACTCTGATGGGATCACTTCTCGAACTGGCAATTAACTACGCATGAATCATGAGGATTACCCCGCCATAGATCACAATGGACTGAGGGACATTAGTCAGGGAGAACATAATATTCGTTGGCTATAAATTCTCCATCTCAGCCCTTGCCTGAAGAACATCAGCACTCATCAACATCTCCACCGCGGCATAGCAATCATGAAAGTCATAGCAGTTGCTGGTGGAACCGGAAGTGTCGGAAGTACCATTGTCGATGCACTTGTCGAGTATGGTAAGCATAAAGTATTTGCACTTTCTCGATCGGTAATATCCCTTCGAACACATGTTCCATTCTTTGTGAGCTCATGAGATTATCAGGAACGGCCTAGCAAAGGAGCAGTGAACTATCTCAAAGTAGACTACAGCGATGTCGATGCTACTGCCAAAGCCCTCGAGGAGGCGAACGTCGACATCGTCATCTGCGCCATCAGCGTTATTTCGCCCGAGGCAAACGAGGCCCAGAAGAACTTGATCCAAGCAGCTGCAAGGTCAAGTCCCACAGAGCGATTCGTGATCAGTAGCTTCGATGCGCTTCAAATGAAAGAGTATGTTATCGGTCATTGTCCTTCGACTTCAACTAACCTTGAGCCTAGGGATATTGAAATTGCTCCCTGGTCAAAGTATACTTTCCAGGCGATTGATATGCTCGAACAGACGAGTCTTACATACACCCGCATTGTCAATGGTTGGTTTCTTGATTACTACGGCATGCCGCATTGGAAAACCAATCTTGAGCCATGGATCAACATTCTCAACATGAAGTCAAAGTGGGCAGCCATTCCCGGCGATGGGAGTGTCCAGGCGAGCTTCGTCACCTCCCAAGACATGTCCAGATTCCTTGCTCGGCTAATGGACGTTGAGAAATGGGATCAGATCAGCGCTATTCGGGGTGTCACGCTTTCTTTTGACGAGCTACTGCGAATAGCCGAGAAAGTTCGAGGTAAGTTGTTAATCGCTGGGCTGATATCATCTTATTAATGAACTTCTAGGAACCAAATTTGAGGTTACAATTGATAGTTTGGAAAAGTTGAAATCAGGAAAGATTTCCTTCTTTCCGGATTTTCCACCTATTGGACTGGGAGATGGGGATGAAGCGTTTTTCGCAACAATCCATTATCAAGCTGGTATTGGTCGCTATTTGGTCCCAAGGGATCTCCCATTCTTGGACGACAAGTTCCCTGATTTAAAGGTCACCACGGCTTCTGAGGTTATGGAAAGTTCATGGAAGGGGCAGTGATGTAGTATACTCGTTTCTAGTTTCTGATATAGGACAATATTGATATCAAAAAGCATCACATCGGTAGTTGTACTAATTCATTGCATGCTCCGACACTAAGAATTCCAAACAGACTACATATTACTGTTGCATTTTATCCTATCAAGTTCTTCTCGGAAGCCTCCGGTCTCTTATCTGAGGAAGCCTTCTGCTCCTCCTTTCGTTGACTATCGCCCAGCGACACACGTCTCCTGGCATCAACGTACATCATATACTCCTCATATGTATGCGGCAGAACCTTGAGGTCCTTGGGAACAGAGAACGTATAGTTGAATTGGCCAGTAGGCTTAGCTACTCCGTGCTCAACGTCGCGAACTTTACTGTCAACTCGGACATGGACACGTGTCATGGGGTTCTCCTTATCCGGGAAGCCAGGCTCGGTGCCATCTTCCTCCAACAGAGGAGGATCAGTATAAGCAACAGTAGCAGTCAAGTACAAGACGCTTCCAACTGGGACGGGATTGCGAAATGTGCAGGGATCGGCACTGATGAAAGTAGGTCGTGCGTGAGCGAAACTAGCCGCACAACAGAAAGCAAGCTCGAATGTCTGCTTCAAATGGAATCCACCAAAGATCATAACCTGATGTCTATTGCGAAACTGTGGCTGCATGATAGCAGCTGTTGAAAGCTGCGTTTTTGACATGGCGACGATGTTACGCGGTTGGCGGAGGGGGTTGTTCGGATCATGGTAGGCGAGCTGCCTCAGCCAGATTTGATGGATCAGTGCAGATTCGGCGTCATTAGGCTCTGTTTGCAGAAGCGAGGCCTTGGATGTCTCTTTCTTGGATAGTGACTTTGCTTCTCCGGCCTTGAATATCTTCTCTTCCTCCGCGTTGGTGGGCTCAAGCTTAGGAATGTTGACAGGCTTGCGCGTGTTGGGGTCCAAGGCCACCATGGTGAAGGTGCATGTGAGAAGGACGTCTTCGGGTTTGCTTGGTTCGCCTTCCTCTCGGGCCTTGGCAACTTTGCAAGTGATCTCAACACTGCTTCGACCAGAAGCATATGTTACTTGGCCGCTGTACTCAAGATCACAGATTTCGGTGAGGGGATGAGCTATTGTGATTCGGTCTAGGGCAGCGGTGACTGTGGTGACACCTGGGCCAGTGTGCTTGTAGACAATGATACCAGATAAGGCATCAAGATCCATGAAGAGTGTTCCAAGTCTATGGAAGCTGTCAGTATTTAATCATAACGGGTGAGGGTATGAGTTCGTACCTGATGTGGCCGGACGAATTGACGTATGTATCAGACAGGAAAGGGTCCTTCTTGAGAGGCAGAACGACGCGATGATAGCTGTCGCTCATCTTCCTTGGAGTTAGGTCACGTTCTTTGGGGATGTCATCAGAATTATGGGCAGGCTTTCCTTCCTGCTGTCGTTGGAAAGCCTCAATCCAAGGCATTGGCTGTCGCTTATCAGCCAGACCTTGGAATACGCCGTCAGTTCGTGATGTGGCTGTGGTGTGGAAGCTGTTGGCTCTGAGACCAGCCAATGTAGGGCTGGCAGATGTAAGAGTGTGCGTTCGCCTTAGCGACGCTATTATGCTTCTTGCTTCTCTTCCTCTCGGCATCATGAATGAGTTGCTGATTGTGATGATGGAATGAATGAGGTTGAGGAATTGGCGATGTGTGACGCAATAGCGCGTTTGGTGAAGCGGTGGAACCCGACAAGTCGCCGATAACAAAGCGATAACAGATCTCAAAGCTGGGAGGAGAAGAGACAGAATTATTGAGTTAGCTTGTGCTACTTGCTAGCGGCGAACTCTGGGCCGGTTATTTTGACACCCTCAAACCCAGCCGAGCTAACCTGAATTTCAACGGACAAAACCGGCTCTACTATCCAGACGCTAGGGATTCGAGAGAAAATGTAATGGAACAATAAGAAGGGAAGTAATTGATAGGTTTATTTATACTAATATTAGGTACATTCGGTTAATCGTGAGAGTTGCCGGAAAGGGTCCCACCAGGTCGGGTCATCAAGTTTGACGGGCGTAGGTAGAACAAAACTAGAATATGGGTGGACAGTTATCCCTGACCATAAATACTTTCGCACATTATAACTCTTCCGTCACGAATTCACATTTCCAACTTGGAAACTTGTAACCACTTTTCGTCAGACTCAGCAAGAGCCTTGGCCGCCATCTGAGCATAAGGTATCGCACCAGGACCCAGGACAATCCTCAATGGTGGATCTTCAACATCAGAAAGATACTTGATAGCCTTCGCAATATCTGACCCTTCGGACCATGTCGACTTGTCTTCTCTAAACTTGATCATCTGGCCAACGGTTTGCTGGTAAGGCTCGCTGATCGTGGCAGCGCTGGTGGCAGTATCGGCCCAGTCAGTCTTGATACCGCCGGGCTCGGCAACAGTGACTTTGATGCCGAAAGGAGCAATCTCTCGGGATAGACCAGTCGAGAACCCAGCGACAGCCCACTTAGCACTTTGGTAGGCGACTATTCCAGGCGAGCCAACTCGGTCACCAATGCTTGAGACCTGGATGATGTGACCAGACTTTTGTTGGCGCATGATAGGTAGCACGGCCTTTGTCACATTGACGACACCGAAAAAGTTGACGTTGACTTGAGAATGGAATGATTCAAATGATGTGTCTTCGACGGAAGACATCTCGGCGTAGCCTGCATTGTTGACGACCACGTCGATACGGCCAAACTTGTCGACCGCCTCTCTGACGGTTTCGCTAGCTTGCTGAGCATTTGCAACATCTAGAGCTATCGCGAGGATCTTGTCGGATCCATATTTGGTGACCAGATCATCAAGCTGTGAGGGATTGCGAGCAGTTGCTACGACCATGTCTCCAGCAGCGAGAACCTGCTCGACCAATGCACGGCCAACGCCGCGGGAAGAGCCAGTGATGAACCAAACTCGGGCCATGTTGAAGTAATTGGTATGAAGTTGATAATTTTTATTGTAATGGGGGCTTCTCAATTGAAGGTGTAAGAGATGTTTGTGACTACTGAGATAAGTACCTTACGTAGACAGGAACACCGTTTTATAGGTCGGTCTATGTCTTGCCACCGTATACAATCCAGTCTCTTAACTCCATATGCCCGACTTTCACGATAATCCAGCATGAATGAAATGACCGTCTTCAAGTTGGACAAAGACCAATGTGGCTGTGGGTTAAATGCAAGAAAATGGGTCTCTGTTAACTCCGACAGCCAAATGGAAGAGTTCCACTGACGTGCAGCGGGAACCACTGTAACTCGTCGCTAAAATATTGGGCTAATTTGGAGACAGTGTCAACACAAGGTTTACAGTAAGCGGGAAACGTGTCACCGGCTTACTTCAGACTCGGACTTACTGGAGCTGAGACGTTGGCATCGTAAAGAAAAGTCTTTGCCTGCATCCTGGGTTTGTTTTCATTCTAATAGAAGCTGATTGAACAATTCTGTCTGTAGTGTAACACTATTACGGTCATTGGTTGTGGCAAGTCTTATCACCAGTTGCCTGCAGCATGTGGCATGCGGCTTACTAGACAGACCATATAGGTAGATCAGCATTTCTCCCATGCGGCATTTCTTTCCGTCATGCATTCAACAACTTGGAACTAAGCCTTATTCTAACCTAAACAATTCAACTACCCAGATCATCAAACTCTCGCTGCCGGGGGCCATGGCGCCACGCCATCCTATCGCAGATCCAGGTAAGTTAACTGCATCGCAATCAACATGTGCTGCAGAAGCCAATGAACAGACAGCGCTGCATGATTTCTACGACTTAACGTCGCCCTCGAGAAGATTAGGTATTACAATTCCATTCACTATTGCCACATGACTTACACATTGTTGTTTAGGTCGAGGTAGACATGCGATTGTGGTTGAGTGTCGCGGTCGGAACGATCGAGTGTACGCTATGAAGCTCTTCAAAGAAGACAGCCGCGACAGAATAACCCGTGAGATTCGGATCCTGCGATTTTTGGGGTTTGGTCCAAACATAATACGGATTGTGGATATTGTGCAGGGAGACGAGGTTTGTCTGTCAATATCCTCCAACTGAACTACGGCTAAGCTCATGGATTTCTAGGGAGCCGACATTGGTATAGTCCTCGAATATGTCGAGAACATAGACTATCGGACCCTATACCCTCGATTCACCGACTCAGACATTCGCTACTACACAAATGAGCTTCTAAAAGCATTGGAATTTGCACACACCCGAGGTGTAATGCATCGCGACATAAGACCCCAAAACGTAGTCATCGACCATGACAACAAAAAGGTACTACCTCTGTGTAACTATCAAATTGCATTTTTCTGATGATACTGTTGGCAGCTACGACTTATAGGCTGGGGCTCGGCCGAATTCTGTACCCCAGGGAGCGAGTATGACTGCTGCGTAGGTCTCAACAAGCCACCTGAAATTCTTTTGGGCTATGAGAGATACGACCGCAGTATCGACATGTGGTGTCTAGGCAACATGTTAGCTTCGATGATTTTCAGGAAAGATCCCTTCTTTCATGGTAGCAGCCTCCTTGATCAATTGGTGAATATCACCAAGGTTCTTGGAACAGAAAAACTTTATTGTTTGGCTGACGATCTCCGTGTCCCGATGGAACAGCAAGAACTCGAAACTCTGGGTCATCGGGAAGAGACGCCTTGGGCGAGCTTTGTGGATAGTGGTAACGACCATTTAGCAACAGAGGAAGGCATAGATCTTGTCGACCATCTACTTCGATATGACCCAATAGTGAGCAGAAGCGAATCACCTGTTTTATCTATCTATGCTGACTTGGAGGACTAGGAACGCCATACCGCCAGCCAAGCTCTTCGTCACCCCTACTGCAGGAGTTTGAACTAGTTATATTACCGGTCTTTGATGGAGAGATTATATGGCTGCACAGCCCATGTATGAAAGCATGCGGTTTCACTGAACCATAACACTCCTGTTGCATTACGATATTGTTGAAACCGGCGCCACTTCTGTTCTGGAAACACGGTACGAGATTGGGTGAGAGGATTCTATATGCAACTTCCGACATCTGATTTCACCTTATGGTCTTGTTTTGGAGAATGACACTTGCTGCTCTTGCAAGCCAAGAATGTTTCGATATCGGGATTCATTTATAGCATAGCGTATGATGCTTTTTAGTTGGTTGTCGCCTCATTTCCTACCTCTAATTCATGATGTCACTCAACCCATTGTTCATTCCTTTTAGCAAAGACCTTTTTATTTTGGCTCAACCTTGAATTTAAACTATAGTTCCTAGTGAGATGAGATGAGTCTCCCCCTTCGTAATACTGCCGCGGACACTTCTTGCCTGCTTACGAGCTGGTAAATGCTGTAATCGCATCCTCCAGAGCCTTGACAGTGTCATCAGGCTTACTCAACATTGGAGAATGGCTACTCGTAATCTCGCGCACAACTAAATCGGCTCCAGCCGTCTCCGCAGACTGCGCAAACATCTTCTGTACCTCCAGCGGTAGATTTCTATCCTCTCCAAGGATAATATACCATACAGGCACATCTTTCCATCCTGAATACGCGACTTCATATCCGTCCGTCACAGACGTCAACGCCTGATCGGTGAGCTTTCCCACCCAGTACTTGGCTTCCTCCTTGGGGAGGTCGTGGTAGAACATCTCGATTGGATCGAGCTGAAGGGGCATCGTATTGTTGTCGTAGTCGGTAGCCCACAATGGCGGAGGCTTGCCACCAATAGCTTCTAAAAAGGACATCCCAGGAGCGACAAAACCGGTTCCGATCAAGACAAGACCAATAACATGGCCGTTGCCTTTGTTGGATTCTGAATTCTTCCTCGAGAAGCCCTTGACGGCACTAGCACCGACAGCACCGCCATATGAATGGGCCACGATAACAACATCCCGTCCTTGAGCGGTCTCTGTCATGATGGCCTCGCGAACGGCTTTGACATCAGTGGAGAAGTTGACCGAGGTGCTTGTTGATTGTGTGGTCGGAAGTGTGACGGGTATGCATTTATAGTCTTGAACTTCCATAGCTGATACGACTTTGCTCCAGTATTCGGTAGTATGCCATGCTCCGGGAACAAAGATAAGTGAAGGCTTGTATGCCATGGTGGCGATGTTGAGGGGTTAGGGTAAAAGTTACGAGAGTGAATGAAGATCGAATATGATATTATGCAGAAGGGCATGTGGACGCTTGGTATTTATATGTCAATGTCAGATTTCAGACTCAGTGTCCTTCTCGTCTATTTCGTTGAGAAGACCTTGGCAGCGGACTTTGGGATAAATCTTCGCAATGACTTTGTCAAACATGCCCCGTTACTGGTGGCCTTCTCAATGCTGACTGGTCTCGACCTGGACACTATTCCACTGGATCGCCAGAAACCGGGTTGATGAGGTCTTTTGATAGTCCGAAATCTCAGTAAGCTTGATATTCGCCGAGTGTTACGAGAAGGACATGATTGCACAAGACTCGCCAAAAGAATGACATGATTGGTTAGAGCAGCGGAGTTTGGGTTTCTTTCAGCTCGTTTATGCGTCTCAAATTAGTTTAGCTTCGATTGTTAGTCTGGAGCCGTCTGACAGTCATTCCTGTCCCTGCAAGAACCACTTTGTTGTCGTTAGTGGAGACTTTGCTATATCGCTTGGCGCTAGCAGAGTATCATCCTCACATACAAGCTGTACAGTAAGCTGTTAGTGCTATATCAAGTCTGACGAAATCTCAGCACACTCCAACATCAAGCCTGTATCGATGAACAGTGACTCCCGCGAGTAGCCTCCGAAACTTATCAACGCCTCGATCTTCACCTCGTCAAATCTCCTCTCTCATTTCACAAAATTCTCCGCGATCGTCGATTATTCTATCCATAGTCATTAATCACATCCGAGCTCCAGAAAGGTCATTCGGAATGAGCACAGCACCTACCAGGACTCGACGACCCCACACGCGTAGCAAGACAGGGTGTCTGACGTGTCGAAAGCGCCGTGTGCGCTGCGATGGCGGGAAACCTACCTGGCAAGTCGGACTTTGATTTCCTGATTCGATTGTTTAGTCGAGGTATACCAACTCTGGTTGGTTGACTAATGCTATGTGAGTAGCAACCGCTGTATCAGTGCAGGGCGAGACTGCGAGTTTGCGGACACTGAGTTGCCGCTACGTGATCGAAAGGCTGTCTTCCTTCCAGGGGAGCAGGCACCTTGGGTCATAGATTCGAGCAGCCCACTTATGACTCTAGTCGTCGATTCGCCCTTTGCCAAATCAGTTGAGCCTTTTGACTGCTTGGGTGTTGATATGTCGTTGCGTTCAAGAGAGCTGCTACATTATTGTAAGTGCGAGTTATGTTATACCTACTCGAGTACTAGCACCACTAACAATCCCAGTCCACCACAGCCATGACAGTTCTGATTTGATCTTGACCAAAGCCTCAAGAAATATGTACGTACCTCCACTAACACAGCCCAGCCAAATCTCACTTGTCTGTTTGCAGCTTCACATCGGTTGCTCAACACCCAGATGCCCTCCGCGACACTCTGCTCGTGGCTGGTCTACACTATGCATGGACTGTCGGTGATCTTCAAACATACAAGGCTACATTTCTCTTTCACAAAGTGTCGACAATCGGCATCTTGAACAGATGGTTGCAGAATATTAATCAGCCGGGGTTGATGACTTTTATTCGACATGTCTCCATCCTTTGTTTCATCGAGGTATGACTCCTATTTCATGCACGTCCTCGAGCATCACGACGCTGACGGACTACAGGCCTCGTATGGAAACGTTGGTGATACTGCAGCTCACATCAACGGATTGACCAAGGCTGTCAATCTTCTCAGTCCCCTCGATGGTGACTTTGGCAACAGGACAGGACTCGATGAGGAACTTGCCAATAGATATCTCCTGCTGTAAGTGTTATTCATATCATCCTTCTTCTTTCCTATCTGACTGGTCAGTACGCACTACGCCTACCAAGGCTTC
The DNA here is from genome assembly GCA_003670145.1 of Fusarium subtropicale. Lineage (NCBI taxonomy): Eukaryota > Fungi > Ascomycota > Sordariomycetes > Hypocreales > Nectriaceae > Fusarium > Fusarium subtropicale. The sequence continues at coordinate 64,699 of QRAA01000160.1, forward strand.
AAGGCTCGAATACTAGGTAGTGATTCCTTGAAGAACATGTTTCGCCAGAACAACGCTACCGAGTTCTCAACGTTTGTGTCGCTCATTCATCGATGGAAAACACAAAATATTGGACATCTTGAAATGCGACTCAATGCCATGAAACTGCTGCCCTTCTTCTTCGCGATCCTTCCTTCGTCAACACAATTTCACAACATCGATGCATCACCATTGATTGAACATCTAAAGCATGTGACTACGTCAACACAAACAGCAAGTGAAGATCGTTACAAGTGCGATCCGAGCTGGGAGTGGATTGAGGGTTCAGAGTCGCGATTGCTCTGTGCGACTATCAGTTCACACTTTTCATCTCTCTTTGAGGATGACATGTTCTCGTCATCAGCTTCTTCGAAGTACAGCATCTCGTGGTCAGGTATGTGTGCGGCGTCGAGCTTGTACATGCATAGTGTCCTAGAGCTTTGGGAGGGCGGCGAAGCCATGGACTCTAGTCTGTTGCGCAGGTTTCTTTGCATCATGAAGAGAGATCTCGAAGATACCCTAGGTGATCTAGGATCAGACGATGCGTCCGACTTTTGGTTCTGGCGAGCCTTTCTTGGCTTGTACAGCATCACGAAACATCAAGCCCAATCATACGAGCCAAAGTTGGATGATCTGGCTGATGAGTATCGTGGCTTTGTGGATACATGGAAGAATATTACGGGATTAACACGGTGGGAAGATGTTCATCAACGATTGATCTCGATAGCATGGCCTGATCGTCAGGGTCATGAGCTGGAGCCGAGTGTGTGGGGAAGAGCAATTGGGTTTGAATCGTCTGACCCATGGCTTTATGCGGAGTAAGAAGAGGATGTTGCATGTATGAATTGTCGCAGTCAAAACTCTACTCTTAGTCTGGGAATATTTATCGAGTTCCATTAATTTACACAATTGGCCAATTATCTTTTCCCAGACATGTCCCACCTGTTACGAAAGCTTCAAAGCAGAGCTTATCTCACGATAATAACTGTTAGTTCCCCTTCCTATTAATATCAAGGTTATGTACAGAGTGAAAGTTCGTGTTCGGTTAGGCACGTTCTGCTGCCTTGCTCATGCCACGACATGCCAAGTATCTACACGGGTTTTCAACTCGGAAATAACCAATCAAAACAAAACTCAGTGAGGAGTTGTCAGGACAAGGGCTTGTCAGATTTTGATTATGCCGTTGAACAGCCAATTAGACCTCACCGGAACAGGTCCGTGATCCAAAAGTTCCAATATTTCGGAGCTTTAGCTCCAGGCCCTTGTTCACACACTCGTTGATACCACCCACCATCTTATCTTGTCAACTCGTGAGAATAATCACGACAGTCAGTCAGTTCGAATGTTATTTTGTACAAATCGCGTATGCTGAGCCAGATGTATAGAGAATTCATGTCTAAATGAAGCCACATTCGAAATCGCTGTGTCCGTTCTGATCATTGAGTGTCGCAGGGAACATCGTCAATAGAGCTCTTCAAGTTAACATGTCAGTCCATTCCTTCACGTGTTTACGAGTGCAGGAGCTTTTGTAATGACATGATATGATCGGATCATGAAGTTATGCGGGATATTGGTGACTGGTAAGAGAGTGAGGTTTCACATCACAAGCAAATCCCCAGTCAAACAGCCCTTCCATACCTACACTTTACTCTACCAACTTTGGAACCCTCTCTCCGTACATACTCCGCAAAAGCTATTCCACTAGAGAACAGAGAGCCATTTCAGGGTCCAAATCCCTCACTGCTTTCCAGGGGAAAAACCTGCAGCTGCGTCATTTTGTTCAAGGCAGAGAGTGCGGGTCGCAGTAAGGGTCCAGGGTCTTTTTTGCACTTTGCCGGCAAGTTTACATCATACATATGTCATTACGGGTCATTCTAGAAGATTCAGAAAGGATCCGATTCTCAAAAAGTTTGGCAATTGTTGTGATCGAACCTTCCATGACCTTTTTCCCTCCTGGAAACCCCCAGATCAGTGTACAGACAAGATGAACAAGCCCAGCCGCACGGGTCAGCAAAACTATTTCATTATAGCAAGATCGGCGACCCATCAGGACGTGGGTAGTCTCTTGTTTTTTGTTGCTTGCCTGTGTACTCACGTGATAATAGGATCAGCTAAACTACCAAGACCCTGAGCAATTTGGCGAGCCACTTCATAATGTCCCGCTGTTCCAGACCAAGGCCACCCCATCGAGCCTGATTGCAAAGCCGGATGGTCGAAATAGATATGATGTGCAACTTCACTTCGAGCCACGTACTGAGTCTCGTTCTCTGAAACCTTCCAAATTGCCAATCAAACTGTCCCGGCCGAACCTCAAGAGGAATCACGTCAGCCGCTCATGTCTGAGCGAGGAATCTGTCTCTGGCCGGGAGACTGTATACTCGCGGCACGCCAAATCAGAACCGGCCAAGGTGTCTGATACAAACCGGTCTTGCATGCTTTGCAATGGGACAGATACTCCCAGGTGGCGGAAGGGACCTGGGGGGCATAGAACCCTCTGCAACGTTTGCGGTTTGATATATGCGAAGAGGCAGTCAAAAGTCAAATCTCCAATAGTTTCTGGAGGGTACAGTCGTGGTACCCGCGATACCGTATCCGACGACTCCTCACGACAATCATAACTTGAATCGCAATGGCTATTTAAGTTCACAACAAGTCCTGACCAATCGATCAGCAAACAACCGCCCGCACCAGCTTTGACCTAACCAATACCGAGACGTACATATGGTCCAAAGCGTGGTGATCTTGAGTCATGATCTTACATGAAGGTGTCGGGACGGAAATCTTTTTTTTTTTTTTTTTTTACATTTTGCAGCGTTACAGAATTATGGATGCGAGCAGATAGGTATTCACGGCGCAATTGTCTTTGGGAAGCAGATAACATATCAGGAGTAAGCAGCATCAGAATCCATGAATTGGTTCATTGAACATATCTTTAAAAACATTGGACTCATTGAAAATCTATGCTCTTACCTTGAGACGATTTCGGCTGCAATCCTCCAGGTTTTCGAATTGAGACAATGGACCTTTCATTTTTGCAACCACCAATCGCGAAAACAACAGTTCAGCAAGTGTTTGACGTTGTTGATCTGCGCTAAGACGATGAAGTTAATCTAAGGTAGCAGCAGTCTTCAAAGATCCAATGGTTTGAAACAACGGATGTACAGTAGTCCGCTGTGGAGGATGTGTCTAGGAGCTTTGACCGGTTGACCTAGAGGAACGATGTGGGCGAATTGACGTCGCAGTACAGGCACAACAAAGCTAACAAACACCAAGTGGGAGGACGAGTCCAACGCTTTGGAGAGCTAATTCACTTTGGGCGGCGGCAGTTTCTTCCCTTCATGGTTACTGTGTTGACTACGATACAGCAAGTGGTTATGCGCCATGGCTCAACCCCTCATCAACTGACAATAAACAAGTTTGCTTCTCCTCGACATGAAATGCCGAGTAGACAAGCTGGCAAGTTTGCCTCGAACACAGTGTCACATAATGGTACGAAGCAGAGGCGAAAAACTAATAAGAGGGTCGCACATTTCTGACAAGGTCATGCGTTGCATTTCTGTCTTCCGCCAGGCCGAAAGGGGTGGAAAGCACTGTGTTACACATGGGAAAACTCAGCCATAGACACTTGTACCAATGAGCTGCCAGCCCTGCCAAGGGCGTGAGGAGTCGTGGCTTACGCGTTGGTAATGAGGGCTGCAGCAGTCGCAGTCACAGTCAGGTGCAACGCTCTCTGGGCGACTGGGCGATAAGGTGATATTACACCAAGCAAGGCCTGCTGGCGCGGCACAGGAACGGCGGTTTCTAGGTATGCAAGGAGCCTGGAACAGCTATCTTTATCATGCCAAGGGTTGCTGCGAGGGACAGGCCTGAGCGTACATGAGACGAGCAAATGTCTCGGAGACAAAAAAGAAACAAGAGGCCCAGCAAGGAGCAAGGGAGACTGTCTAACTGTTGAGAGCAGCTTATCTATCTGTCAGTGTGGTTGGGCAAATGATGAGTTTCACGCAGTGGCTGCAGTGAAAACTCAAAACCCGAGGGAGAAAGAATAGGATTGTGGGAAAAAAGCATCGGATGTCTCCTTGTCCGTGTAGAAATGCCATGCCATGCCCATGGCCATGCCGGTTACCCCATCTAAACAAAAGTCAATCAACCAATGCAAAGCTTGTCAACAAGCAAAGCTCATGCGGCATGTTTACTCCGGATCCCGCGAATGGACCCTTAATCAGGGTCCCTGCAGGTTTGCACCCAATAACGTAGTGATCTTCAAGGGTAGCTTGGGGCGAGATTGGCTTTCTGCTTTCTCATCACGCTTTAGCACCAAAACAAGCCCTACTCCAGTAGTCCAGTGCCTGTAGTGTACAGTAAGCGGGAGACAGTCCAGGAAAAAAGAGGGGTGGGAGGGGGTATTAGAAGCGCTCGATCCCAGGGTCCTCCCTTTGGTTCTGAAGATCGAAGTTCCCCCATATGTCCCTCTTCATTATGAGTCCCACGATGAAACAACCGCAATCCCTCACCAAGACGAGCAATCCAGCTTTGATCCGCAGAAGACGCGAGCGTAGTCACTCTCACGCTCACGCTCTCGCCCACCCCTGTCACGTCGATGTTGATGTTGACACTCTGGAGTCAAGCATTTTTCCGCCCCGAAGGTGTAATTTCGCCCGGAGACCTCCCGGTTCCAGCCATCGAGTAAGATTGCCCCGCATCTTTATTCATCCGTTCTCGAAAGTCTAACTAATCCCGTCTTAGATCCGACACAGCGTTCAGGATGTCCAACACACAGGATTGCCTCTCTGCGATGTCGTCTTATTCCAGAATGCAGGCATTCCGAGCCCTTTGGCCTGCAGGCCTGCGAGCCTCAGTCTCTCACAATTGAAGGTGGGCTCGCGCGCACCATCTCTGCAATCAGCAGCCACTCCAGCGTGCTCCATCAGATCTCGTTCCGCCAGAGCAGGTATGAAGGATACGTATGAAGCGCGCACGTGGCGAAACAGACTCAGACGGCATTCCGTAAGTCCCAGTCCAACCCCGGTCAGATCAAAGACATATTTACTAACTGACAACAGAGATCTCCCCGAACAACCGAGTCAAGTCCATGTTGCACGTCCTGCTTCACAAAAGAAACTCCCAAGTGGCGTCAAGGTCCCTTTGGATCACACACTTTGTGCAACGTATGCGGCCTCCTCTACGCCAAACGTGAAGCCCGAGTGCGATCCGTCATGGTTCAAAGAGAATTTGACAGACTCTCACACGTCTTTTAAGTCGACGCGACTACGACCACTGCTACGATTTACCCTTTTTTTCTTTTTATTATGTGATGATTCCCAGACAATTGGTCTTTGTTTTTTAGTTTACGTCAGTGATGAGGCGAATGGTTACTATACCCCGGCGCAGATTTAGGGACGGCATTTTGTGAAAATTACTCGGCTGGCTGGCTGCCCAAGTTTTATTGTCAAAATGGCGTTTTTGGGCAAAAATATTATCATCTTGGACTTATTAGCGCAGATACCTCATCCACGGTTATGAATAGGATTTGCACTTTTTCGTTATTGTTTTACTCTTGTCTTTTTGCACCTCTATATACTAGAGTGCTCTAGATACTACTACAACTCGATATGAAGTCATAAATACATGTCGAGTTTAATCTTACACCGTTTGCGTGTGAAACAAACTTTTATCTATCTTGTTAGTGTCCAATACACGTGGTATTCATATCAGACCAGTCCTGTGTAAACTCATGCTCGTTAACAAATAGTGCTTTAGGGTAGCTCCATCAGAGTCTGATGAGTAATCACGAAATTTGGTGTTTAGATTGCCGATTAGCTACTGGGAAATAACATGGAAACTATGATCTCAACGCCACGAAAATTTAGTACCCTCATGAATATTTTTATCACGATTTTCCCCAACAGAACATTGAAACAAGGAGTTTTCCGCACATATAGAATCTCGTTATTGTTCGTACTTATGTTTAGTCTTGCCTCTGAGTGACAATAATCTGGTACTCTCGCTATAACACGAAAGAAGGACGGAAGAACGGAAGGACCTGCTCACTACTGTTACTGCCGTGCATGTCTGTTTCTTTATGGACAAGAACATGATATCGATCGTTCAGTACCAGGATTCGAAGTCGTGATCTGGAAAAAGGTTATACAATGGGGGTCCGTACGGCCCGACTAGGAGGCAGCCTCCACTTTGAAGCACGCAATTTAACTTTGACATGTCGTAAATTCTGCAGCCATAGCACAGAAAGTGCTGCCCAAGGTTCTTGAGTGGACGGAAAACATAGTTGATTTGAATGTAGCCCTGTCGAATATGACACTTCCCCAGCTCTTCGGTCCGCAGGAGAGGGATGAAAGCTTAATATACAACAAGTAAAATCACAGCATAGGTATCCATACATGGATGGATCGTGCACACCATCGACCAAGTGCTGGATACTCTTACCTAACGACTCAAGCTCGTAGAGCTCCATTCTAGCCGTACCCGACCGATTATTCGCCCATTGACTCAGGTAATGGAGAAAAACTGATCGCGAACCTGGTCGTAGTATTTTTTTTCTTCGCAGGATCCATTTCTAGTCAAAACGCGATTCAATTCAACGGTGTCGTGATCAGCAAGGATCCATGGTACATATAGAAGCGATCGCCATTGCCATCGGAAACTAGATGTAGCATCTGTGCAACTACTCTTACTCTTGCAAATATGGGTGACCCTTCCGAAAAGAGAGTGGCAGAGGATGAGATCAATAGGGCGGACAGACAAGATGATGGGATTTCATTGAAGGACGACACAGTACTTACGAAGGCGCAACTTCTGGGGGCCACACCAGACGAGGTTATTGAAGCTGAGGAGCATGGCCGCACACTTGACCTGGATGAAGCGAAGAAGGTGAGAAGCACGAAAATAATTCGCTGCTTATATTCTGACATTCCATCAGCTCGCCGAAACTCTTATCTATTTCCATGAACATGACCCAAACTTCAGCTCCGAGTCGGTCATTCGCCTTCAATCTTTCCTCGCCAACGAGGAGCTTTTCCAAAACCCCGAAAAGAATGAGGAAGCCATCTCAGACATCAAGACCGAAGTTTCACTTCTCACAATCAACTCACCTTACCCAGAAGTGCGAGCTGTCGTGAGCAACAAAGACGACCCTTCCACACCGGCTGGGACCATCCGCGCCTGGACTATTGGACTATTTTTCGTTGTGGTACAGAGTTTTGTTAACCAGCTATTCTCGGTTCGACAGCCAAGTATCCGTCTGCAAGCACCGGTCATCCAACTCCTTTCGTATCCCCTTGGCAAGGCTTGGGAGAAATGGCTGCCGGTGGGCGAGTTCAGTTTGTTCGGCTCTCAGGTCCAGCTGAACCCCGGAAAGTTCAACCAAAAAGAGCATATGCTCATATCGATCATGGCCAACGTTTCAACGAGTTTGCCTCACTCGCGATATATCATCTTCACCAGTTGGTTGAAGAAGTATTTTGATCTGCCTTTCGCGGCCGACTTTGGTTTCCAGATTTGCCTCTCGGTAAGATAGTTTCTTATATGCATGAAACCACGGCTAACAGAAACAGCTATCCATGAACTTGTTGGGATTCGGTCTCGCGGGTCTGGTTCGTCGATTCCTGGTTTACCCGTCATTTTGCATCTGGCCTCGATCGTTGGCAACCGTTGCCCTCAACCAGAGTCTTCACAACGGTGAGTTTAGTAGCCATTCGAATGGTGTTCACTATTCGCTGACCAGTACATAGAATCCGGAAACTCTAGCGTTCTAGGACCTTTCAAAAAGATCTACAACATGACTCGATACCGCTTTTTCATGCTCTCATTCGGCGCCATGTTCGTATGGTTCTGGTTCCCAGATCTCATCGTTTCTGCCCTGTCGCTGTTTAACTGGCTCGCCTGGATTTCCCCGAACAACTTCAACCTTGCAGCCATCACTGGCGTCAGCAAGGGCCTGGGCTTCAACCCGTTACCGACCTTCGACTGGAACATTGCCACCTATTACATCGACCCGCTGCTGGTTCCATTCCATGTCACTTTCAACATGTTTCTAGGCGCTGTTCTAGGAGGAATCACCATTATCGCGATGTACTGGAACAACACGTACAACACGGGGTATCTGCCGATCAACACAAACACCATGTTCGATAATACCGGCGCCAAGTACAATGTTTCCTCGATTCTGGATGATCGTGGATTGCTTGATGTAGAGAAGTATCAGGCTTATAGTCAGGTCCATATCGCTGCTTCATCTGTCACTTATTAGTAAGTTTGGTACCACCAGAAAACAACAAAAGCTAACCAGACGCAGTATCTACTTCTTTGCCGTGTACAGTGCGGTCATCTCATATGCCGCCCTCTACCACTGGAACGATATTAAGTTGGGATTTGTTTCTCTGTATCAAAGCTTCAAGAAGGACAGCAAGGTCAACCAGTTCAAGGATGTTCATACTAAGCTCATGGAGAAATACCGCGAAGTCCCTGAGTGGTGGTATATGATTCTTAACGTAAGTACTCAATCTCAATACAAGAACCTACAACTAACATTACTGAAGATTGTTGGAGTTGCCTTCGGTGTGGCATCCGTTGCAGCTTGGCCTACCAACACGAGTGTCGGCACCGTATTCTTCGGTCTTGCTCTCGCCGTTATCTTCACTGTACCCACTGGAATCATCTTTGCCACTACTGGTATCGAAGTTGAGTTCAACGTCCTCGCGGAGTTTATCGGAGGTGCATGGCAACCAGGAAATGCCTTGGCGGTAAGTGTTTAACTGCTACAAATATCGGCATGCTTTGTCTGACAAGACTCCAGATGAACTTCTTCAAAGGCTTCGGATACGTGACTGTAGCTCACGCTCTCGACTTTGCCAATGACCTGAAATTGGGACATTATCTCAAGATTCCTCAGCGTCAGACCTTTTGGTGTCAAACCGTCGCAAGTAAGTTATCAGAAGCTGAGTCTCCGGACACGAACTGACCAGTACAACAGCTATCGTTTCCGCTGTCGTCTGCACGGGCGTCATGAACTTCCAGATCCGCAACATTCCCGAGATTTGCGAGAGTGGCCAGAAAGACCGATTCACCTGTCCCGGTGTTGAATCTTACTTCACAGCAGCCGTTCTCTTCGGCTCTCTTGCACCGCAACGCGTGTTTGGCGAAGGAGGCATGTACACTGCTCTTCTCGCAGCATTTCCTGTTGGCTTGGCATTCCCCGTGTTGTACTATTATGCCACACGAAACCTGCCCAAGACACATTTTCTCACGAAGCTTCATCCCGTTGTTCTCTTCAGCGGTGGCCACATCTGGTCTCCCTACAACCTTGCTTATGTCTGGCCAGCTGTTATACCTGGTTGGATCTCGTGGGTCATTGTTCGCAAGAGATATCTTGCATTCTGGGCGAAGTACAATTACGTACTGTCGGCGGCCTGGCAGACTGGCATTGCGCTTTCTGCTGTTGTGATATTCTTCGCAGTTAGCTATCATGGTGCTTCGGTTAACTGGATTGGAAACCATGCCGACAGCGGCTGCGAGGCCAACGCTTGCACGAGGCTAAAGCTTCCTGAAGGGGAGATATTTGGGCTGAGACCTGGAACCTTCCCATAGATGTTGGTTGGATGGTTTCGATATGATAAGAATTGGGTTATCCCTCAAATAGTGTCTTTGATATAGCACGTAATTAATTTATTACTCAATTGTCTATGAATATGCTCCATTTTACGATACATGAGAAAACATAGATCTTCACATTGTCAAGTTTCTGGTCATGATGCCGAGGGCAACTCGTTACCCTGACGTACATATGCCGAAATCTTATCGAATCGCGGTGTCTTTAAAATTCCGCACTTTCTTTCCCCTCATCCCCAACGACAGGGATTAAGACGACTTGCATGCGATAAGGATATTGCCAACCACACAGCGGAACCCGACGAGACGATCTCTTCCAATCAGAGTCTCCCCATCAACGAGTCATAAGGTTAACAACCCGGCACTTTCGCCGGCTAATCCATATTCGTTAGCCGCTATACAAAAAAACTGCAAAATTACTTCCTAATGTGGTGATTTTTAGAGAAGATGATGCTGACTGTGATTCACCCGAGTCTCGGGCACTCAAGATCAGTAAGATATGAGAGCCAGTGGTGGAGATAAATAAGGAAAACAACACATCATTGCTTTTCTTCATTTCAGCAACAGTCATCTAAATCACACTCCAACAGCCATGGCTTCAGTCCCTCACCCACTATGCCCACTCACGGGTGACGAGATCCAATCGACTGCCCGCTTGATCGAGAGTGTTTGGCCAGAGTCTGTCTCGCTATCATTTAAGGTTATAACGCTCAGTGAGCCACCAAAAGAAAAGCTTGCGCCATACCTGCAAGCGCTAGACAACAGCCAGTCCCCTTCGCCGCTTGAACGGCGGGTCTTTGTCGCGTACTATGTTCGCAAGACAGTAAGAATATCCAAATATCTCTTCCATTCCCACGTGCCATGACTGACGCCATGATAGGACATATTCCACGAAGCCATCGTCAACTTGACCACAGGCAGAATAGAGATCAATGTGAAGCTTGGTCAGAATGTCCATAGCAACGCTGTCTACGATGAGGTGCAGCAGGTCGAGAAGATTGCGCTCGAGGATCCGAAGGTATTGGCCGAGTTGGAAAAACTCAAGCTTCCTGAGGGCACAGTTGTCTGCGCTGATCCCTGGATCTACGGATCTGATGGTGTCGACGATGATACTCGCATGTACCAGGTCTTCCTCTACATGCGTGATCCAGCCAATTCTGACGAAGCTGACTCGAACCATTATGCATTCCCCCTTCCTGTCTCGCCCGTCGTTGAATGCGTCAACTACACAGTGGTTCGCATTGATGTACTGCCAACTGGCGCCGATAACACTCCCAAGCCATTGGCTCCCTATCAGCCAAAACCTGCAAATGAGTATATCCCCGAGACTCAGGAGCTGCGTAAGGATCTGAAGCCGCTCCATGTCAGTCAGCCCGAGGGACCTAGCTTCTCTGTGACACCCGTCGGAGAAACTGGAAATATTGTTTCTTGGCAGAAGTGGAATTTCTTTGTTGGTATGTTGCGAAGAATAATGAGACGCTTCCGCTATCTATACTGACTTTGGTGTATAGGATTCAACCAGCGCGAAGGAATGGTGTTGTACAACGTCAAGTATGACAACCGTCCGCTATTCTACCGACTATCACTCTCCGATATGAGTGTACCATACGGTGATCCACGACACCCTTTCCACAAAAAGACAGCGTTTGACCTGGGCGATGCTGGCGCTGGCGCTACTGCCAACAACCTGAAGCTGGGATGCGACTGTCTCGGTAGTATCCAGTATCTCAGCGGTGTCATCTGCGACGACAAGGGAAACGCGTTACCCATGGAGAACGTGATCTGTATCCACGAGCAAGATGCTGGTATTGGATGGAAGCACACAAACTACAGAACTGAGAGAGCTGTGGTGGTTCGCTCCCGCGAGCTTGTGCTACAGTCTATCATTACTGTGTCCAACTATGAGTACATCCTCATGTTCATCTTCAACCAGGCAGGAGAAGTCACATACGAAGTTCGAGCCACAGGTATCCTGTCAACTCAACCGATTGACCACGAGCTGGACAAGGTCGGAGTGCCATTTGGTACGGTTGTACACCCTGGTGTTCTTGCAGGTGTCCATCAACACATCTTCTCCCTGAGAGTTGACCCCATGATCGACGGCCACACGAACCAATTGACCTACAGCGAAGCCCACAGGATCCCACGCCACCCGGAGAAGAACCCCCACGGATGCGGCTACGAGGTCGTTGAAAAGACTGTCGACAAAACAGCTGGTCTCGACATTGACTACGATCTCAGCCGCGTCTTCAAAATCACAAACCCCAACTCCCTCAACCCTGTCAATGGAAAGCCAGTGGGATATAAGATCCAGGCGCCGCCATTCCAAAAGCTCATGGGCGACGAGGACAGCTTCATTCACAAGCGCGCCGAGTTTGGTGACCACAACATCTATGTTACCACGCATCGTGATCGCGAGCTGTACGCTGGAGGATGGTACACGAACCAGTCGCGCGGAGGTACCGGTGTCAGGACCTGGGCGGAGAGAAACGAGACTCTTACTCCAGAGTCTGATATTGTTTTGTGGGTGCAGTTTGGCATCAACCATATCCCTCGCATTGAAGACTTCCCTGTCATGCCAGTGGAGATTCTCAAGGTGCATCTCAAGCCGGTCAATTTCTTCACTAAGAACCCTGCCTTGGACGTGCCTCCTAGTGAGCAAAGCGTCAACAAGAGTACCCTAGTAGAGACAACAAAGGTAGAGGCGACGGGTGGAGACTGTGGCTGCGAGTCATCCTCAGTCCCTTCAAAGCTATGAACCCAGAGGCAAGATACTCTCAATTTACTCATTGGTCGCAAAGGTAGAGCGATTTGTATTAGTTTATTAATTTATTTTGGACTCTCAATCTCATCCAAATCAGGCATATCAACTCCGGGCTCACCTAGTCTCTCAACGTGGACCGTGGTTTCCTCTGATATCTGAATACCGTCCAAACCCTCGTTTATTGTTGGTGGCGGTGTTTGATTCCTCCAAGGGCTGAAGATTGTTATTTCAGTCCCATAACTCCATCCCGCATGCGATGCTTCAAGATCGTAGCCAGACGGTATATCAGTATGCATCGCAAATTCGCAAATTGAGCTTGTGCCTTCCTGATGTGAGGTTTCCGTCACATTGCTGCCCTTATTCATGCCATACTCGGGAGCCAGCACTGAGTCTATGACGGCGCGTTTGCTCCTGTGAGAGGAGAGAAACGACGAGGGAATGATTGTGCGGAAGGCAGGCCGTAGCATTGGTAGGGAAACTGAATGATGATCAATTTGAGTTCCAAGAAAAGTTAAGAGAGAACATACTCGTGATATTTGTAAGATTGACCTCGGCGACACATAGAGAGCCATGGTATGCCATCGACAGTGTCATATCCTTCGTATCATTATTTAGCATGAAAGCATCGTGTATCACGAGGATGGTCAACACGCAAACACTGATCACAAATTAGCTAGAGCAATAAGACAACACCAAGAGAGACAAACAGAGATCCAAAGCCAAACAAGGCCATTACGGCTAGCTTCTGGCCGAGTGGAAGACGCATTCTTGATACCTCGACAACAGGAAGGATCAGGATAATAACATCGAGAACTGCATGTGTCAAACCGGTCGAAAAAAAGTAAATGGAACTTTTGACATGGCAATGGGTCTCTCTACGATCAAGGTCCCAATAGGCGGCCGTGGGCTGACATTGCATGGTCAAGAGGAATATGCGAACTAGAGTCCATAGCCCGCATAGAATTAGAACAACTTGGATGGCGATACGTGTATGCGAGTATTTGAACAGACGCCAGTAGAATGTCAATACGGCGAATTTTGCGCTGGCGATAGCTGTCGTGTACATGAGACTACTGATCCAAGTGAGAAGGTATGATCGTTCGAGTCGTTGGTCGTGGGTGAGGTGCGCAGGGCCATCATCGAGTGGTACACCCAGTCCAAAGCCTACAAGCCCTGCAAACGAGGGTTAACTAATGGCGATGCGAGGAAAAAGAAAAGGCGCGCGCCTACAAACAATGTTGTCTATCGAGTATCCAAGAGCTCCAATCTGTGTCATCGGAAATTAATTGTCAGCCAAGGCGCGCGCGACGAACAAAGCACCGACGTACAAAAGCCACAACCGCCAAGCAATCGTCAATTCCATATCTGGCCCTCGTCGACCGTCGCGCAAATAGTCGAAGTACAAGGACAATCGCTGCAAGTGGCAAAGTGATGGATATTGAGGCAATGACAGGCGGTCTATAGTCCATCGTGCATGATTGATGACGGCGTGAGGGGAGTTTCTGGACTCCACGGACGAAGGGAGAAGAAGGAGTAAAAGAATAAAAGAAGATTAAGGTATGGAAGAAAGTTTAAAGATAGAGAAAAAAGGAAGAAGGGATGGGAATAAGACAAAAGACAAGGACAAGGGAAGGCGGGCTGAGATGAACTGGTAATGTCTTACATTGACCAGTCAGCAGAGCGAGCTGTCAATGACTCAAGTGAAACTCTCCTTGTCCGAGTGAGTAGAACAGACGCTAAAAACGCCTATGATGCGGCCTTGAAGGCGCTAAAAAGGGGTTGATGCTACCTTGAGTTAGGGTACTCGAGTCTTATCGTCAGTGCTTTTCGCGGGGAGATGATGAGATAGATCCGGTGGATGGTTGTCCACGCGGAGGACGACGAAGCTGTTGTTCGGCAGTTGTTTATTAATTGCCACTGCCAAGTTGGTGTTCAAATAGATGGTTTCTGCTTTCAGGCCTGGTTTGTCCAAGGTTCAGGACACCCTCCGATCACTAAACCAAGTAGGCCTGTCATCTCCTGACAAGTCAAAGCGCAATATCCGTGTAAATCCCAGACATGCGAGAATGCCAAGCGAACTCAGTTTGGTGGCTTGCAGGCCTTACGACAGCTAGCAACTGTCACTATTGGCCAGGTTCCATCAGGGGATGTGCGACAGGTAAAGATCGACCAGCGCGAGAATCTCGATACTTTAACGGTACCGAGATTCTCATCTGTTTGGTGGAGATTGCATACTTCTAGATGCTCAGGCCATGTTCTTTATTGTCCGTGGCGGCGGGCGTCAAAGCGCTTTGACAGGAACAGTGCTTATATTTATTAGCTAGGCTGTTTGAGCCATGTAAGCGAGCGTTCATCTTGTGATTGACCAATTCGACAACAGCCGTTGAACTCTTCTACTCTCAACATAGCCTAGTCAAACTTCTAAACCTCAGCATCCTCATCCGGGCCATACCATCCTGTAAAAATACCAGACCAGCCCTCACCGCTCGATCTCCATGTCGATGTCAGTGATGCAGAGGTGCCTTCTAAAAGCCAGTATCCCTTCCCTGGATTTGGCCCCAACTGAAACGGTGGCTTCGGATAGCTATCGACATATGGCAGCCTCACAGCATGCAGGCTGCCATCCAAAGAACACCAAATTTCGCTATAAGTTACTCGTCCGCAACGGGACTTTGATGTAACGAGGTCGAGGGCAATGGACTCAAATGTCGGAAAAGGCAATGCAAACGCACACTCGACGAGATCAGACCTGGTTCTGACAAACTCGTTCAGGATGGCGGTGATTGTGCTGGGAGCGACACTTGGCTCAATCTCAACAATAGACTCAAGCGACATGTAAAGACGCTTGAGATTTGGAAAATGCGATGCTGATAAGTGATGGAAAGCTACGTTGAGCTGATCAACAGCCCTGACTGGCCATCTGATCTCGAGAGACGTGACATGGGCCAGACGATGAGGCAATATCAATTGAGGAAGACGAGTCAGTAACGGCTCGTCGTAGATCAAGATTGTGTTCATTGAATAAAGGATATCAATTGTTTCGGCATAACTACAGTGTTTGGTTAGTAGATCAAGCCACATACATGACCTATTCTATTCACTCACTTGTGACGGCAGGATAAAAGCCATCCCATGATACCCAGAGACTCAGTCTCCTGATGTGAAGCAACGCAGTCATCAACCCAGGGACCTTTTTTGAGACTACCGCGTGTCATTGGTCCCTTATCCTCTGGGGAGACCCGATGGCAAACCACACCGTAGCTATGCCAAGTAGGTGATAAAGCGTGATCAATCTTCAAGCCCATGTGGAGGCGTTGATCTCCAAACGCCAACCGCAGGATATCGCGCCGAAGATTAGGAGGGACCTTGAACCAAAAGGAATTCTGCGACGAGATAGGAACCTGCCTTTGCTGATCATGTGTGTCGCTGTCTCGAAATCCATATGGGGTTAGGTCGCGAGGTCGCGGAGAAGGGAGGCGAGGTATGTCGTCAACATGGTCTCTCCAATCAGCAAGCGGTTCAGAAGCAGGGCTTCTTGTTGGAGATTCGACCGTTGGGATGGCTGAGAACTGTTTAGTGGCTATACTAATCCCTTTTCTTGATTGGATAAATTTACCTGGTGATGCATCGCTGTAATTAGGCGATTCTGGAAAGGGAGATGAGCTATTGTATGAAGGGCTTGTGGGTGCCATATCTGGACAATATTATTCAGAACGTTGATGAAAGAAAAGAGAACAGCATTCGATTGTTATTTACTCAGTAATCATTTAGAGGCACGTGCTCAATATTACGTAAGTATCATAACCTGTCAGTTGCCAGTCAGACGTGCTGGAGAAACATTGTGGGCGGAATTGGCAACTTAAGTCGTGTATCTAGACAATACTCTCGACTTATTGTTCTTTCTATATCCGTACGCTAACAGGTAGACTCTATCTGTTACTAGGCAGTGTTCTCAGGTCATATGAAAAGTTTACCACTATGAGCATAAGAGATGAAATTATTAAGGTAGCTTATGTTACTTAGATCAGTCTTCTTAGACTACTTATTTCTATATAGTAAGATTTAGGAAGCCAAGGCTTCTGCTACCCAATAGCCTTTATTTACCACTGCATATTCGATTTCCTACAGCAAGAACAGTTTACGGGTTCTGTCCCGTTTTCTTCTTATTAGCTTCCTCAAGCTTCTGCTCAAGTCGTGCCAAATCACGAGCCTTTCCATATACCGTCCAGTCCCATTGATCGTTGTACCTGAATCACTGTTAGATAGAAGCACGCAAAGTGAATCACGGCAAAAAGTACTTACATCATTAGAGAAAAGATCATCAATGAATCAGCGTTCTTGGTAGCCTTTTCTGGACCAGATTGGTCTGAGACTTTCCTGTGTGTCATTGCCAGCTCCATCATGGCCTCAAGACCGTCTGCGAACCACTCATTAGCCTCATTCCAAGTGCACCACCAGAAGCATAGAAGACGAGATTTATGCTTTCTGGATCAGAAAATCAATACTTACAGGCACCCTGTTTCCGTAGCCCTTTCGAAGCAAGGTAGGCCGGACTAGGAGGAGAATCGAAGGCAGCCATCCCGCCAGCTCCCTTGTAAAGAACCTGACCATCTTTGTTGACGGCTGGCTGATCCTTGATGTTGTGCTCGAGCTGAGTAGGACTGACGACACCACCAAACCAATGGCAAAGCTCATGCCAAAGTTGAGTGTGGAACGACACAAGGCCACTTTGGAGTCTTGTACCGGAAGCAACCGAAGCCTTGAAATCCCTGGGAGAAGCACGGTTCTTCATGCTGTCAGAAGTCATGGCACTGCAGATAATGATCACATCATCATGCGCGGATATAAGGGCTTGTCGGTTTCCGAAACAAACACCCAGCGAGCTCTTTTGCGTACGTTGGAACTGCCATCGACCTTGGAAATACAAAGCACCGAGATATGGGTTGCCCTGCTTCGCCCTGTCCTGGAACTGGGGCTGATCCTTGACCTTGCCCACTCCCGGTTCAGGTTCATCGTCGGGTCCATACCACTGGAAGACATCATCGCCGCAGGCGATCACGGGCTTTGCACCCGGGCGTGCGGCCAGGGTTGGGTTGTAGCCGTGTTCAGGGCTGTTCTTGTCACTTGGAAGAACACTCACTGCGCTGGCATAGATATCTGATCTCGTGTCAACTAAGAAAGGAGTCTAACAAGCATAAATAACATACCTCGAAGATATTCGGTGTACCGGCGATCAGCGGGACCGGGGTTGGGGGGAATCTTGTAACCAAAGGCCATTCGAACTTGAGTGGCGATTCGATGCCACTTAATGTGGTTGTCCTTATCGGTATCGAAGTCGGGCGCTTTGTTGAGTACGAATTCAAGAGACGACTTGGCTGCATCAGCCAACTCAATGGATTGGGTCAAAGCAGCCTTGATGATATCCTTGTGAGAATCACAGCTGCTGTGTATGTCCCAAGGCTCGAGGGATGCCTCAGGAAGAGCCAAGACAGAGCTGGAAAGGCTAGCGACTAGCCAAAGGGAAGAAAAACGCATGGCGAGTATAAAAGATTGACTAAAAAACACTAAAGATTGTCGATATCTTAGGTAAAAGAGTGTAAGGCCAAGCTAAAGCTTAGACGCGAATAAAGGAGTGAATGTCTGCGTAAAGAAGCACAATACAAAAACGAAAGGGACTCGATGATGTATGTATCTTGATTTGACATTCAAAATCCAGTGTTTAGCAATAGGTACGTATTCAAGCATGGTTGTCTCAGCCCTGGTCCTTAATCTGATCCTTCGAGGCTTACTCGGCTTACTCTAGTAAATTGTGATGAGCTGAGCCTCCACTATCCCTTTAATTACAATGCAACCCCCCACTAGCTGCGGCTTGTGCAACTGTATTTCGACGGGATGGATTCGAAAAGAGACCAAGGAACAAATTGTCATACCATAGAACACAAACATTCCTGGTCAATTGCAGGCGGTAAGGATCGCATCCGTGGTCGGGACGGAGTGTAAACGGTTGAACCGGTTATCCCGCAGCTCCTTCACTAATCTCGCTTATCGCCGATCATTGCCGCGCCTCATAAGGCAGTCGAAAAACCCGATAAAGCTTCGGCAATTGCTTATTCTTATAGCTTCGTACCAAGTAAGGAACATCAATTGAGGACAGTCATGAGCTTTGATGCCATTTCGCGTTGATGTCTCTTCAGGCTTTTCCTATCAATAACATTTTTAAAGGATGGAATAGCCAGTGTGAAGAAATGGGATTCTTTACTTTCTGTCCTGTCAACCACTGCATTGTCAAGATCATCGAAGGTACGGATGCAATAACGGACGTATCCGCAGAAGGATTTAATTAAATACAAGACCAGTGCAACACAAGAAAATATGCTTCCCAGTGTGATACCACCTGCATGCATTGACAAACTGGGCGGTTTTATTGTAGGATTCGAATGCACGTTGTATATATGGGTCTGTGTCCCGCAAACAAGGTTGAATATTACCGCCAGCAGCGTTTCATATCTTGAGTAAGCTTACCAAAGAGATTAACCCCCACATGGATCATGTCTCGAAACGTAACCTTGGTTTGTAGATCAGGTTGGGGCTCAGCTTCTCGAGACTACAGAGCACATTCATTTCATGAAAAAGGCACTGTCTCGCCTCTATCACCACCGTGTTTCTCATCCGCACTACGGACACTCATTCATTCGTTCAGTCATTCCTTTATTCGTTCCCTGACTATACTGTCACACATTCTTTACCTATCGCTAGTGTAGTCGTCCATTCATTCTTTATACACTCTTTTCAACAATGCAACAGCCATGGAAGCTGCGCGTTCTCGCGCTATGCTTGGCAACAGGTCTATCTGGCGTGTCTGCTCAAGAGTTCACCACTTCCACATATGACACAACTACTGGCACCGAGACTTCAACTGATGTTAGTCTTCCTGTTGTCGATCACACTCCCTCCACTGAGCTGGCCCTCCCAGAAACATCCTCGGCGCATTTTGTTGAAGCTCCTCCACCAGGAGCTACTTCAGAAGCCCATGTGGAGATCGGGGCCAGCTCTGTAGGCGAGGTCGAGACCAGCGTTCCCGTTGCTCCTCACACAGAGCAGAATACTTCAATGTTCGAGTCTGCAACAGAGATTGCCAACCAACAACCATCTACTGAGACTCAGGCCGATGCTATTATCCCTCCCGTGGAGACACAGCCCCAGCAGCCTGACACTACCACTGCCATCAACAACCCAATTGACACTGCCACTGGTCCTGTGGAGGTTGTTGACACCACTACTGGCCCTATCGAAGCTCCCACCCAACCTGCACAGACTGGTCCAGTACTGGATACAACGACTGAGCAAGCATTGCCAGTGACTGACGGTACCACAAACATTGAGCCACCCGTAGTCTCTACTGTGTCGACGGAAGCTATTGAACCTACGACCCAGGTTAATGCTGAGCCTGTGGTTTCCGGATCAACCGATGCTGCGGAAGGCACCGTCTCTGTCCCTGTCCCAGAGAACACTGTCGAGACAACTAATCAAGCCGCCGAGCCTACGAGTGAGGTTAAGCCCCAGGAGCCTTCCACAGAGGCGAACGAGATTCCTGTCGAGTCTACCACCCAGAAAGAGGCTCCTGAAAACACCAGTCAGGAGGAGTCTCCCGAGCAGACTACCCAGTCAAAGGATACTGCCGAAACCACCCAGGCTGTACCCGACCCTAAGCCTACAGAAGACAAGAACGACGGTCCTTCTACAAAGAACGAGCCTGGTCAGACCTCTGCTCCTGATGAGCCTGAGAAGACCACGGCCAATCCTGACCCTACACCCACTGAGGATGGTATCGTTACTGGTACTAACGGCGCTGTTGTGACCTATGTCCCTGAGCAGGACAAGGACTTCTCTGACTTTACTGGTACCACTACCACTACTGATGACGGCGGTGCTGCTATTGTCATTTTCCCTGGCGGTTGGTTCTGGAAGCCTTCTGGCAACCTCCCTGCTGGCATCATTCCTGGTCCTCCTGGCTCTATTCCCGGCCCCGTCGGTGGTGGTGGTGGTGGCGGCGGCGGCGGCGGCAATGGTGAAGGGGATGGAGACGAAGACGATGAGGACGATAATAAGTCGACTAAGGAGGAGGAGGAGAAGTCAACTGCCGAGCCCTCCGAGACGACTATCCAGACAACTGCCAAGTCTACTGAAGCGACTACCACTTCTACTGAGGGCTGTTCTGCCGTTGAGATTGAGGACTGTACGCGAACCATCTCCTACTACACCACCGACGGTACTCTTACTCACACTGAGTTTGGAGACTGCCCTACTATTGCCAGCTGTGCCACTGGAACCCAAGCTACTGCTACCACGACTGCCTCTGCAGAGTATGAAGAAGGCGTGGAAGTACAGATTGATGAGGCTGATGTTGACATCCCCGATGACTTTGATGGTGATGTTTCTGATGACACCGCTGAGAGATTTGCGGAGGTGATGGAAGAGTACTGGTCTGACTATGGTGTCTCAGCTGGTGCCGAGACGACTGCTGAGGCTACCTCTACCAGGGAGTCAACTGAGACTACCAGCGAGGTCAAGACTGAGGAACCAACTACCAACGATGCTACCACCGACATGACCACCAGTGTTCCTAGTACCCTCATCACGATGACTCGCAACACCGAGTCTTCTCAAGAGTCTTCTGGCACTACTTCTGACGGTACTTCCTCGGACACCATTACTTCAATGGCATCAAGCACTGAGATGCCTACTACCACCACATCTTTACACCGTACTTACTACCCTTGTATCCCCCACGGAGGCCCCAGAATCGCTACTCCTTACTGCCAGTGCGAGACCACAAGCGATGGTAAACAGATGGTTGCCACTGCTCCTCTGGTCTCAAACGCATGCGACGCCTATACCGAGTTCCCTGCCAGTCTTTACACCACTCCTCCTCCCGCCCCAACACCCACCGTGTTCAACGAGCCATACACCATGACCAATGCGGGTACTGTCCTGGTCTGGGAATCGTACTCTCTCCGCGAGTGGAAGATCATGGGTCATCCCGTCACAAACACCATTGGTCTTGGAGAGGCTTCTACTGTCTCTACACCCGTTCCTACCGCGACAAATACCAACGGTGATGGTTCCGACATCTGCACCAGCATCGACAAGAATGTCCGCAACGCTTTGTCTGGTGCTTGTAACAGTGCTTTGGACCAGTTCGAGGATGACACTGTTTACGACAAGTACACTGGTCGCTATGCTCAGATGGGCAGTATTCTGAAGGCCTTGACTTTCGGCAAGGCGAGCTGTATTGTCCAGTTCTCGTGTGATGACTACGGCATTGGAATGAAGGGCAGTGACATCAAGAAAATGTAAGTTGATCCCCAGAATGACTTTGCATGAATAATTTACTAATGTTTTCATAGCCGCGAGGATAACCGAGATAGCGTTGGTCGATGTGGTAACATTTATCTGTCCAACTCGTGCAAGATTCACTTGGACTACTGCACTGAGTGTAACAAGGACAATTAAAATATCATAGTTCAAAAGTGAACCCATTTAATAAATTATTTACCTTTACCGAGTCCTAATTTTAGTCGACGAATTTTAATGTGTGAGGTTATTTCATCTGTCTAAAAGACGAATCAATTGAGTATTCTCGAATGATCACCAGACATGTAGAAGCAGTCCCAACCAACAGACCGTGTCCTTGCAGCTGTAGCCAGACCTGATAAACAAATCACTGTGAAGTAAGCGGTGATCACTTCCCCTTCCGGAGTTGTACGCCGAGAATCTCCAACCCATGGATCAGTCACGTCAAATCGGATGTCTCAGACCCTTGTTCAACACCGCTATCAGCGTCACAAGCGAAAGCCAACATTCCACGTAGCTTTCCTTATCGTCACATCATTTGTCTCTTTTGTTCTCTCTTCAACTATCATCTCGAAAATACGCCTTAGTTGCACGAATTAACGCATCATGGCGGAAGAACAGATTGTGTGAAGAATCGTGCCAACTACTGGCAGAAATTTGGCTGATGGGCGTGACAGACCGTAGACCCAGACTTCGACTCCGCACTTGATGTGGTACGTGACTTCAACCGGGACCACAAATCACTCACATGCTGAACAACCATAGCCTCTTGAAGAGCCATCAACATCGTCGCTTCGATCTAGTCTCCTACAATTTGCACAGGAGAACGGCCGTACCTACCACAAGCTTAGTGAAGGAAGTGAGTACATCATCTCACACTCGTGTTATTGGCTGACCAAAGTTAGAATATGCTTACCCAAATGATGATGTGAGTGTATGACGGAAACATGTATATTGAGACTACTAACCCCACGGCAAGGCGGAGAACGATCGGCTAGGTTTGTAGCTCCACTGACGGAAACTGCCAATATGACTGACTGGAAATAGATCTGCAGGACAACTTGTATCTCATTACACTAGATGGGAAAAGAGCCCTCAACCCTGGAGCTGACAAAGCCACGAGGGTTCTAGATATGGGCACTGGAACTGGTCTCTGGGCATTGGAGTTCGGTAAGTACGATCTCGGAAAACCATGACATCGACTGATAGAAATCCACAGCCGATGAGCATCCAGCTGCAGAGGTAAGCATTTCGTGGGCAAGTACTATCTTCAGCACTAACAGAATAGGTTATCGGTGTCGACTTGAGTCCGATTCAACCACCATTGTTTGTGCCATAATAGATTCGTGATTTCGTGTATCACACTAACCACAAATAGTGTGCCTCCCAATTGTACCTTCGAAATTGACGACCTCGAGAAGGAGTGGACATGGAAACAACCTTTCGACTTTATCTTCTGTCGAATGATGACAGGAAGCTTCAGTGATCCACAAGCCATGGCCCATAAAGCCTATGAGTACGAACATCCTCCTCCACGATGTATGACATTGACTAACATAAACTCCAGAGGCCTTAGCCCAGGTGGTTGGTACGAGATCCAAGACATCCAAATCCCTTTGTTCTGCGATGACGACAGTCTGGATTTCGAGACGTCTGCCGCCGTGAAATGGCAAAAAGGTCTCATCGAGGGATCCCAAAAGCTTGGCCGCCCTCTTGGCGAATCTGACAAGTACAAGTCAATCGTCGAGAAAGCCGGCTTCGAGAACATTGTGGAGACTGTCTATCGCTGGCCTACCAACAGCTGGCCCAAGGATCCAAAGCTCAAAGAGCTCGGAAAGTGGAACCTTGTCAACTTCGATGCAGGTCTCGAAGGTGTCAGTCTTGCTCTCTTCAACAGAGTTCTTGGCTGGTCCAAGGAGGAGATTCTGACCCTTTGTGCGGACGTGAGAAAGGAGTTGAGGAACCCCAAGATCCATGCGTACTGGAAGATGTAAGTTCTCGTTTGGATATGTTGGTACTTCGCTAATGGATGGATAGCTATATCGTCTATGGACAGAAACCTGGGGCGAAGAAGGAGTGAGAGAGTATGATTGTTTACGACTATCTATACATGATCCATTGTTAGAGTGTCATCGAATTTGTATGTTACTGTAGACACATATTTAACAACATGATAGTGTTTTGGAGAAACACCTGTCGCATTTTAAAGACTCCCTATGATGAACACCAGGCCAGCAGTTTCGTATCGTTACTCAATGCTGTACCCATGCGATTGGAGACGCTTGCCCACGACTGGGTTGGACTTTGGAAGTGCCATAGATATCTCTCACATATCCCAGCTGTTTCCAATCATCACTCGCCTAGTCCAAAGGAGTCATGAACCTTGGTTTCTCAACCTCACGTGTCAAACAACAACATACGAGGGTGTTCATGAACGGCTGGCCAACCCCATAGTCTGATCTTACCCTACATACGCGAGCCAATCAAGCCTGCCAGGGTTACCCCAGCTTTCAACTTCGGGGCAACCGGAGCCGGAATGGTGGCCCAAACTGGAACGAGCTAACCCAATCTTTGCCACTACAAAAGGTCAACCCCATCTTTTCGTACCATGGCTAATCCCTGAATATTTGCCATGAGGGGGGGAACTGCAAATCCGGGGAACAACGCGACGTCGGACGGGCATCGGATGCGGTCTGGGAACAAGGTCCGTCTCGCATGACACAACATTGGACGACTCGCACAGGTTTTCTGCAGTCAATGCATCTTATATAAAGACTCCTCCCAACGCTGTGGGTAGAGATCGGCAGACCTGTTCTTGGCTTCTCTTTACCAAGCCTGCGCTCTGCAATTCTTGTCTCATCTTATAAACAATCATGGATTCCAAGGCCGACGAGAAGGCCGGCTTTGAGCATGCTGCTGAGTACCAGGATGCTCATGTAGCTGCCCAGGTTGCGCATGATGTCCAGAACCAGAACCTGTCGCCATGGACTCCTTCCATGTTCCGACTGTATCTCGTTTTGGCCTGTGCTTACCTTTGCGGTTGTCTGGTATGTACCTCCATTCGCCCAGCAGAATACTACACATCTACCCTCGGGAGATGTCGTCTGTGAGGATCAATTCAGCACGTTGAATGCTAACAAACGTTTAGAATGGATATGATGGCTCTGTTATGGGTGGTATCAATGGCATGAAGGCCTATCAGCACTACTTCAACATGTCAGTACAATCAATGAAGCATTGTCGCGTATCTAACATTCATTCGACAGGTCCTCGGAAGGTTCCTCGACCGGCATCGTATTTGCCATGTACAACATTGGTTCCATCGCCGCCGTCTTCTTCACGGCCCCCGTAAACGATTGGTTCGGACGACGTTGGGGAATGTTCACTGGCGCTGCAGTCGTCATTATTGGTACCTGTGTCCAAGCTACATCTACAAACCGAGGCCACTTCCTCGGCGGCCGTTTCATCTTGGGCTTCGGTGTCAGCTTCTGCTGTGTCTCCGCGCCTTGCTACGTTAGCGAGATGGCCCATCCTACCTGGCGAGGAACCATCACCGGCCTTTACAACTGTACTTGGTACATCGGCAGTATCATTGCTAGCTGGGTCGTCTTCGGTTGCAGTTACTTAGGCGCAACCAATGATATCGCTTGGCGAGTTCCCATCTGGTGCCAGATGGTCACATCCGGCTTTGTGGTCATCTTCGTTCTCTTCCTACCTGAGTCTCCACGATGGCTCATCGCCCAAGATCGCGTTGAGGATGCTGTCAAGGTTCTTGCTAAGTATCATGGTGAGGGTGACCCAAACCATCCCATGGTTATCATGCAAATCAAGGAGATGACCCACCAGATCGCCTCCGATGCTACTGACAAGTCGTGGTGGGACTACCGTGGACTCTGGAACACTCACAGTGCACGACGTCGACTCATTGGTGTCTTGGGTATGGCTGTCTTTGGACAGGTCAGCGGTAACAGTCTGAGGTTAGTTGAAAGTCGTCATCTCTGATGTGAACCTGTGGCTAATGTTTGCAGCTCTTACTATCTTCCCGTCATGATGAAGTACGCCGGTATCGTGGAAGAGAAGAAGGTTTTGGCTCTCAATGGTGTCAACCCCGTTCTCTGCTTCTTCGGTGCCATTCTTGGTGCCCGTATGACCGACGTTATCGGCCGTCGCCCTCTTTTGCTCTACTCCATCATCTTCTGCTCTTGCTGTTTCGCCATCATCACTGGCACCAGCAAGCTCTCTCTCGACGACCGCGACAACTCCTCTGCTGCCAACGCCACAGTTGCCATGATCTTCATCTTCGGAATCGTCTTCTCGTTCGGCTGGACTCCTCTCCAGTCCGCCTACATTGCCGAGTGTCTTTCTACCGACACCAGAGCCAAGGGTACTGCTATTGGTAACTTGGCGAGTTCCATTGCTTCAACTATTATTCAGTACAGCAGCGGCCCTGCATTCCAGAAGATCGGTTACCACTTTTACCTCGTGTTTGTGTTTTGGGACCTTTTTGAAGCAGTTATAATTTTCTTCTTCTTCCCCGAGACAAAGGACCGTACTCTGGAGGAACTGTCTGAGGTGTTTGAGGCTCCTAACCCTGTCAAGAAGAGTCTCCAGAAGCGAGATGCCAATACGGTTATGAATACCATGAACGTGGCGGGCGATGAGAAGCTCACTGGAGATGTTTGAGACTATCTGTTGGCACCATGTACTGTTGTTGGAGGATGACACCAATCTTTAGATAGTGTATGAGATATCTAAATAATCATGCTTGAAGTTGGACTCTACGACTCAATGCTGGTATAATGCTCACACACAGGATCTATCATTTGACCAATTCTAGTTTGGACTTCTTTGTGACTTGAATTGTGGTTCGGCTATCCTCCATAAACTCATCTCTCAGACCATGACGCCAAGCTCTCATTCTCGGGAGCATCATGTTGACAAGTGACAACCTCGTTTAACTTGTCAGTGAATAAAGTTATTTGGTTGGCGTGATCCATGCAACACTCGGCTAGAACACCGGACTATGCCGAGGTCTCATGCCCAAAGTTTTGGGCCGCCCCTTAGCTGGTTCTTAAACTGACCAACCGGAAACGCGTTTAAGAGCTAGGATTACAGCTTGATTTTTGCAACGGACTGAACTTCCCTTTCCCGCACCAATCATGAGGTTCAATTCTCGTCGGACCGAACATCCCCGTATGTCCTCTGATCCTTCAGACCGTCCACTCATTTCCTCATTATCTCCTCTTTTCCCCACGTTTTGTCCTGTCGGCCCGTACCGGGGCGACGAACACATCAACTGTCTCACCCAGTGCCATGGAACACGCCATTGATGAATCTGCCGAATGGCCGCCACGGAAGAGACTCAGAACGTCGCATGCAGTGAGTTTGAGGCTCAACATCTTGCTTGACTTGACTGGGGCTTACTAGTTGCAGTGTGATGCTTGTCGTACCCGCAAAACAAGGTAAGATCTAAAGAGTTTTGCCTGACACGTTGATCCTGGGGTGAGGATGCAAGAGACGAATAGTAAGTCGGGTTGCCTCATTCTAGACTACAGCATTGTGTCATCTATCTCATACTTCTCGAGGCTCCGAGGCTAACGTGTTCACCACCTCTTAGATCGGCTGATACGTTGACAGATGTGATGGGAACAATCCTTGCACCACATGTGCAGCGATCGGCCATGACTGCACATATGGATCTGAGGCCAACTCGTGAGTTTCATTGGTTGCCGATCTCCTGCTGCAAGGTAGTAATCCAAGGTCCAGAAGAAGCAAGAACGATCTCATCTTGGAAAGCGTTCTGAGAGTTGAGAGAACACTACATGAGCTACGGTCTACCATCGTAAGAACACCAAGTCTCGAGCCACCCTTCCACGACTAAACACCCTCTACTTAGCCAGCAAATATACAACTAGCATGCCAGCAACATGCTATTAACTCCCCCCAAATCAACCGCACAAATTCATTCTCAGGCTCTTCGCCAGACCTGAATCTCCGCCGCCAAAGCCAAGCTATACAAACACCAAACAGTCAAGACAACCGCGAAAATGTCACTAATTTTGAGAACGCCGTCTTGGACTCCATGCATACCTCCACAACGGAGTCGATCCTTCAATGGCCTCACTTTGACGTATTTCCGCTACTGAGGCATGATGGAGAATCCATATTTTACTTGGAACAATCACGTAAACCTCTGAGTGTTGCGGCAAATCCAATGTATCCCTACGTCGATACAGAAGACATTTCATCGATGTTGGAAGCCTTCGAACGGAATATTAACTTTTGGTATCCATCAATGTCGCAAGAGCAGCTCAGCAGTATACGAGAAACACTTCAGAGCGGAATGCCTGCAGAAGATACAGTACACTCGTGCCTATGCCTTCTAACTTTAGCTTTAGGATGTGCTAGTCAAGCTGCCGAGGACCTTCGCTTTACTACTGAGGCCGAGCCTTCTGAGAAAGACAGAAGGTTGAGAAAGAGAAAGCTCGGGGACATCTATTTCCAGTTGGCGTTGAAGAAGCTTCACGTTGTCCACCTACAAGTCGATTCTCAAAGCACGCAATGCCTCTTCTTTACTGCGTAAGTTCAATCATTCTTCCTCTCATAACTGCAGAATTAACGATTTAGTCTTTACTTTGCATCGCTGGTCAGACCACTTCAAGCCTGGGAGTACCTCAGCGCTACAGCGACGAGATGCATGCTTCTTCTATCATACCCTGTGAATAAAAATGACAGTGAGGCTGAGGAACGGATAAGAAGGATATTCTGGTCCTGCTACATATTGGAGAGGTAAGATTTGACTTTTACAATCATGATATAGCTATAGCTGCTAACAAACGTGTAGCGACTACATGGCAGAACTATCAGCATGTCCCCCTTCTGGAATCGCCCGCGTGGAATCCTCAGTTCCTCTGCCCAGTTCATATCACACCCACACATCCGAAATTGTTGAAGAAGAATCTTCCCTCTACTTCCTCGCCTGCATCAGCATGCGCCGTCTTCTGAACAGAGTCCATCAGCTCTTGTACGCACGCGATACAGGCGCAGCATTCGACCACACTCGCTTCCCACGCATTGTTGCCGAACTGCAGCGCCAACTTGATGACTGGCGTGACGTTTTGCCAGCATCGTTTTCGTTCAATGTCGACACAGACGAAGTACCGACGGCGGCTGGCGGGTTCCTTCGGCAACGATATCTTACCTGTAAAGGAGTCATATATCGGCCATATCTAATGTGGATGTTGAGTAGCAGATACGATGACACAGGAACTTCGACATCAGCTGTGACACCTGCGATACCGGATGTTATGAACAAGTGTAAGCTATGCCTTGACGCGTGTCTGCTCCACGCTTTGGACCTAAGAGGTTTCTCGCAAACCGTTGTCATTGACACGTGGATATGTTCCCTATCGTATGTATCTACCCACATATAGATTGATGGGTTGCTAACAACTTACAGCATGTCGGGTGCCATGCTCATCATCCTCGCCGCGTCACACATACCCGCTCTCAAGGAGTTCATTGGTACACGTGCCATACTTGTGGGGAGTCATCTGGAGAGTTTGTTCCGTAATTGGCGAGACATGTCTTTTGGAGGGGATTCGCCCAGTGTGGACCGGAGTATGTGGCTTATAAACCAGGCGGACAGCTATATCAGGGACTGTTATTGAGTGTCATGGTAATACGTGCACCTTGCTTACATACGTTCTTACAACTCTGTAGTTTCATTAAACAACTAATACCGTTTCGTCTATCAAACAGATCTCAACGTATCAAACCATTGACCCAACACCTGCTCCAAACAGTCAACTGTTGTCGAAACTCGTCTTCCATATAACCCAGTCTTCACCCCCGTCTCACCCAGCCTCTGAGTACCCAACAATCGCTTCCTAGTGTAGCTTATTGAAAGTGGTCCAATCTGGTTTCGGTCCACAGTCCATCTCAGAATCAAAGTTGTCGGTTGGTCCGATGATGAGAAAGCTGTACGATAAATCGCGTCCACCGAGGTTTAGGCACTCAGTGCTGGTAAGTTTGGGTCCATGCTCGCTCATGTGTTGAATGACTGCATTGGTGATGGCACCTCGCTCTGCTTCGACGTCGCAATAACCCCATCCCTTTTCAACGCTTTAGTTTGTAGACCAAACGTTGACAAAAGAGGCATACACGTACCTCGTAACGATATGAGATTGAACCACCTGGTCCGCTCTTTCCAGAAAATGGGTTACAGGACAGGTTATATATGTTATCGTTAGAGCACCCATCACCGTAGTAAATATCACCTATGATGTAAGAAAGTTCCTTTATCGGGCGTGTCAGCAGTTATGGCAGTCGTATACTTTGAGCAACTTACACTAAGCAGAGCTGATAAGCCAATGAGCAATAAAACTGCAAACATTATCTTCGCGAAGAACTTTTATCGCGTCAGTGTTGTAGTTCTTTGGCTGAGATTTATGTCCTCACTTTCTTTTGTGCTTGCTTTGTTTGCTTTCCTGTGTCCAAGGTCTGGGGAGATTTGACATCGCTCACGATGATCGGCTGAGGAGTATCATCACTGTTGAAATAGGAGGCAAGCAGATAGATGCTCAAAGCACAATTAGCACCAGCCAATCTAACGTCGCCGGAATGCAAATAATAAACCAGGTTGATCGTAAGGAGACAAAGCGGGACGATAAATGAGGTTGTAGCCTCGTTGAAGATGGGTAAAGCCATGTTGAGAGTGGCGCTCAATAGGCTTGAATGTTGCTGTAAAGGTTTGGCTCTTGTGTGTAGAATTGGTGTTTAGCGATGGATAACGAGGTAAGGTTTGGGTCGGATGAGGCGGATAATATCATAAAAATACCCATAAATGGACACGGCATGAGTTGCCGACTGGCGTCAGGCAGCAGTCTGGAACCCTGTCAAGTTCAAGAATGAAGCCAATCAACACATGACTACTAATGATGGATGGCTGAGACGTAGCATGTTCCGGCAGTTGGTTGGACGGTTGTGAATGTGGCGTTTGGTTCAAGAAGCAACAGTCCCAAGTAGGAAGTGGCCGAACGATACGAATGCTTCATCACACGAGGGAATGTGCCTTGTTTTGTTTGTTCCTGTTTCTTGTTTAGATGATGCTACGTTTCAACCTCATTGGGAAATTTGAGAGATAAATAAGGGAGTTTGTTTTCCTCCTATGACTAGCGTATGAGGACAGATTTAAGAATTCAGGCTTTGGTTTCCTCTCATGGGCATTACAAACGATGATGTGGATTTTCCACGAGTCTCTTGTACCATTATAGGGCTGCGGTTTTTTGGACTGGTTATTTAGATTTACTACTTGTACAGTCGTTTCTTCCGTTCGTCCGTTACACAAATATGACCACCTTATTACCCGGAACTCTCGTGACATGAATGATGAAGCGTGCAATCGACACGCGTAATTTACGGCTGTATCCAGTCTCCGAGTAATTTCGCAATAAACTTTATTAAAAGGACTGGCCCGTAAGACTGTACTATAAAAAATGGATTTACCCAGAACAAAAAAGATCACACCCACTCATTGTACTTTTATCCGTTATCGAGTAAGCTTACCCGAAACCTTCTTTGAGTAAGAGGACAAGTGGTCGCTACAAATATAGCGAAAAGGGACAGGTGACGGGGAAAATTAAGAAAAGAATCACTGATTAGATTCAACTCATCAGAAAGAGGTAATTCGTCACATTTTAAGCATAGTAGATAACGGTAGGTGAACATAATTAGAACAATGGAAAACGCCGTTGCCTCTCGGCCGAGATCAATCGGCCGGAATGGGACATAACTTGAAACGAGCGCCGATTTCAAATGCTTAACATCTAAGCTTAAGTTGCAAGCGACATACATCCTATGGACTGCTTTACGGTGGCAGAAACCGCCTCATTGAACTCTCCTTCACTCGCGATAGCCATGCCTTCCAACGGTCCGAGGCTGGGAAGACACCTTTGACTTTCCCCGCCCCGGCTCCGATACCCCCGGGCTCTGCTACCTCAGCCATCTCGCTAGTCCTAATTAGCTGGTCCACATTCACTACGCCATCCAACCAGGAAAGATCATCACCAATCGGACCACTTCTCCGCATCTATCATGGATTTCGGTGGAGGCATCCAAGCTCCCCGAGCCAGTCCGGAGCACGTGTTTGGGCACAAGGAAAGCAGGTTATAGAAACGTATCACGATACGGGATACTCGGAGGATGCGGGGCTGACTGATGGCGTAGATAGATATCAAGGGATAAAGCCTCCAGGGCTTCCTCGAAATTGAACTTCTGAACATTCCCAACATCATCATCTTCTCCTTTACTACGTCAAAATGGGTGGAGGTATTGCAGAACAGCCCAAGGGCCTTTCCCTCCAGGAAGACGCCTCTCGACCAGATTACATCAACGAGGCTGTCTTTAGAAGAAACACTCTCCCTACACGAGCATACCATATTCCTGAGACGTCAATCTCACTCAACGGAACATGGGACTTTTCCCTGTCAGGAACAGCCATTGAAGCCCCCGAGCCCAGCTCAAAAGATATCACATATGAGCCAATCCAAGTTCCTGGCCATTGGCAGCTCCAAGGCCACGGAAAGCCTTGGTACACCAACGTCCAGTATCCCATCCCTGTCTGCCCACCCTACGTTCCCACCGAGAACCCTACGGGATCGTACCGACGGGACTTCCATGTGCCAGCAGGATGGGACGCAAATTCACAGCTCAGACTTCGCTTTGACGGTGTCGATAGCGCTTATCACGTTTTCGTGAACGGCACCCTGGTTGGATATGCTCAAGGCTCAAGAAATCCCTCAGAGTTTGATATCTCCGCTTTTGTGAACAGAGAGGGTGCAAACGAGCTGTTTATCCGAGTTTATCAGTGGTCTGACGCCACCTATATCGAAGATCAAGACCAGTGGTGGCTTTCCGGTAAGTTTGTCCTGTGAGAAGCTAAACATATGAGAAACTAACTGAATCAGGAATCTTCCGTGATGTCTACCTGATCTCCTTCCCAGCTGCACGAATTGATGACTTTTTTGTCAAGCCTGATCTTGACAGCAGCTACAAGAACGGAACACTAACCACCTCGGTCGACATCTTTACTGACAAGGCCGCTGTCCTTGAGCTTACACTATCCGAGCTGGCTAAGAACGGCGGGGCTTTGATCAGCTCGACCAAGACATCTGTCGGCGCGAAGTCTACCAAGATTGATCTGAAGCTTGAAGTCGAGGATCCCAAGAAGTGGACTGCAGAGACACCATACCTCTACTCAGCTGAGCTCACGCTCAAGTCCGAAGACTCAAAGACCGTACTCCACACTGTCCAGCAGCGTGTGGGTTTCCGAAAGGTTGAACTGAAAGACGGTCTTATGACTGTCAACGGAAAGCGCATCCGCCTTCGAGGTGTCAACCGTCACGAGCATCACCCTCTTCTCGGTCGTTCCGTACCTATCGAGTTTGCCAAGCGCGATCTCCTCATCATGAAGAAGCACAACATCAACGCTCTTCGATGCGCACATCAACCCCACGACCCGCGTATCCTAGATCTATGCGATGAGTATGGTCTGTGGGTCATGGCTGAGGCTGATCTCGAGTGTCACGGTTTCTACGATGCTGTTGCACGACCTCTTGACATTCCCGAGTCTATGGACTACGGCGAGCGAAAGAAGCTTGCTTTTGGAAAGGCTGCACAGTTTACGTCCAACAACCCCGACTGGAAGGACGCTTACCTCGACCGCATCAACGCCGTTCTTAACCGTGATAAGAACCATGCCAGTGTTATTATTTGGAGTTTCGGTAACGAGGCTTTCTATGGTGACAACCACAGGGCAATGTTCAAGTACGCTACTGAAGCTGATCCCTCACGATTGATCCACTACGAGGGAGATGAGCAGGCCGAGACAACACACATGTACAGTTACATGTACCCCACAGTTGAACGCCTCATCAAGTACGCCAAGGAGGAAGGTGTCAAGGATGGCAAGTTTGAGAAGCCCATAGTGCTCTGCGAGTACGGCCACGCTATGGGTAACGGTCCCGGTTGGCTTGAGGACTACGAGCAAGCATTCCGTGATTACCCCCGTCTCCAAGGTGGCTTCATTTGGGAGTGGGCCAACCACGGGTTGTGGAAGGATGATCACGAAGGTGATGGTTACTATGCTTACGGTGGTGACTTTGGTGACACCCCCAACGATGGAACCTTCGTTATGGACGGTCTACTGAACAGTCAGCACGAGCCCACGCCTGGCCTTGTCGAGTTCAAGAAGGTCATTCAGCCTGTTGGTTTCTCCTACTCTGATGGCGAATTGAAGATCGAGAACCGACAGGACTTTGCTGGTTTGGAGAACTTGACTGCTTCCTACAAGATTGAGCAGCTTGGACAAGAGTAAGTCAACCACTAGAACATGAGAACCAAAATACTAACCACACAGCAGAGCAACCCTGATTCAGTCTGCATCCTTCGATGTGCCTGAAATTCTAGCTGGCGAGACAAAATCTGTCTCTCTTCCCGTCGATAACAAGAAGTTCAACAGAGACAGCGAGGTTTACCTGACCGTTACTTTGTCCCTGAAGCATTCGACAGCTTGGGCTCCCGCAGGACACGAGATCGCTTGGTCGCAACACCAACTCCAGGCCCCTCAGACATCTGCCAAGGCTACCTCCGTCGCAACCAACACGCTTTCCTCCAAGCTCGACGTTTCTGAGAAGACATCTATAGTTACAATCTCTGGCAAGGACTTCGAGTTCATCTTCAACCGTGCTTATGGCACATTGAAGAGCTGGACCTCCAACGGAAAGACGGTGCTTGACTTTGACCCCAAGACTAAGGCCGCCATCATCCCATCCTTCTGGCGACCCAAGACCGATAATGATGTTCCTGGCGCGGTTCCATACTGGGAGCGATTCGGTGTTGACCAACTAGAGTCTCAACTTCGATCCTTCACTGTGGATTCTAGCTCAGATAAGGTTGTTCTGAAATCGAAGACCTTTATTACTCCTCCTGTACTCTTCTGGGGATGGGATTGTGAGATCGAGTACACAGTGTACTTGAACGGTTCACTGTCAGTCAATGTGACCCGTCTCTCTCCACAAGGCTCCGCTCCCGACCATGTCCCTCGAATTGGTCTCAACCTGTGGGGAAGCAAGACACTCGAGCACGTCAAGTGGCTCGGCCTTGGACCTGGAGAGAGCTACCCCGACAAGAAGACCTCTCAACGCGTAGGCATCTGGAACGTTGAGTCCGTCTCTGACCTCCAGGTTGTATACGATGTTCCCCAAGAGAACGGAAACAGAGAAGATACACGATGGGTGTCACTGCGAGACTCCAAGTCGCCCAGTGTCGGTCTGCGTGCTAGTCGCTTAGATGGAGCACACTTTAGCTTCTTGGCTTCCAACCACAGAGACACAACTATCCAGGACGCAAAGCATCCCCCTGATCTGTTTGAGGAAGATGCTGTGTTCATCAGGCTGGATCACAAGGTTGCTGGTGTAGGATCAGGTGCTTGTGGACCGGCTGTTCGCGAGGACCTGATGGTCAAGACTGAAGAGACTACTTTCGGTTTCTTGTTGGAGCCTCTATGGAAGAGAATGGTAAATATTATGAGCTAAATAGTAAAATGACTGGTATGATTCAAAATTGATATGGTCAATCTTGGTGAACAGGTGGTCAGCACGTCCAGATAAATGACATTGTTAGCGTGCAGAGTTTTATAGACACGCTCCTCAGTGATCCTGAATTGGTTTACACGCCGGGTTATTGTTCAAGTAATATTTCTTGTCTAGCACTTATGAAAACTATCCCGAGATGTGTTCTATCATTGTTCTTCCATCTAGTCTTCATCAGTTTATCACTATAAGAAAGAGAACCGCAGCATTATATAAGCAACCCTATATGAAGTTTATCGCCTTGACGAATAGCCATAGTTCGATTCTTCAACCTCTTGCACAACATCATTCCGCACATAGATGCCGCTCATATCCTGCTCTCTTGAATGCAAAGACTCAGTATTACGGCTCGAGATATACGTCCGAGGACCCTCTTTGTTGTCGATGATTTCGAAGTTTGCATGGATTCCTCTCTCGGGATCGGCCAGTTCCTGCGTAGAGCTGTTGTCGTCGTCTGCTTCTCTTTCCTTGATGGTGCGGTTGATGGTAGTAAGACGTATCGCGTTCGTGGTTCGACTGATAGGATGGCTGCTTCCAGCAGAGCTGAGGAATCTCTTGGGGAGAATCTTGGTGAAGATGGGTCGCAGAAGAGGAAAGCATCCTGGAGTTGTTAATATGCAAGACTTGGTGATGGAAAGAGAGGACCTACCAGAGACAATAGCAATGTTAATCTCGACAACACCCCACATGTCGTTTCGAGCCATGTCTCGTGGCATCTGAGTTGTGTTGACATCGTATCTGATCGACTCCACGACAACAAACGTTGACGCTAGACAAACAACGAAACCGATGACGAAGAGGGCAGTGATAGCAATCTTTTGCCCCATTCGTAGTCGAAGTTTGAAGACTTCAATAATGGGCAAGGCCAAGATAACGACGTCGAGAGCAAAATGTGTGAGGCAGGTACCGAAGAAGAACTGAGAATCATTGATCTTGCAGACGGCACCTTCAATGCTCTTATCCCAATAAGCTTGAACTGGAAGGCAATGGAATGTGACCATAAAAGTTCTTAAGATGAGCCATGAGACACTAAGGCCAAGAAGAACCTGGATTGGAATTCGAATCGCAGATTGTTTGAAGATGCGCCAGTAGAATAGGAGGATGGACAGTTTGGAGAAGCCGATCGAGTATGAATATGTCATGGAGATAAGGAACTGCATCAAGCGCGCATGGAGATTGATGTTTTCATATTCTTCTTCGCTCACGGTATCGGGGATGGTCGAGCCAAGGTACCAGTTTTCGGTCCCTACTTTTATTAACGTTTTGATCGACGGGAAGGGGCCAGGAGATAGTTACAGTAGATCATCACAACATTGTATCCAATACCAACGATCTACAAGCAGCGTGTAAGTCATCGAGATATTTAGATCCACAGAGAAGGAACTCACAAAGGCGCCGAGGCAAAAGTAGTCATCCCACCACCATTGTACCTTTGTCATGCGCCGCGCAAATACACGGCCGATCTGCGCCAGCAAGGCCGCTACCCAAGTAATGACCACGGCACAGATAACGTCTGACTTGAGACTCATGGTGATCTTGAAGGACCTTGCGACATGCAAGGCCACAGTATCGAATGGTTCGAGTAAAAGTTGAAACAGCAGAATGAAAAGCAAAAATGAATGGCAATGAACCCAAGTGAATGGTTCACTGACGGAACTGGAACAATGGGACATCAGCGGGGATTCATATGCATTTGACGAGAACAAGGGATGTCATCCAACAGCCAAC
Organism: Fusarium subtropicale; assembly: GCA_003670145.1. Classification (NCBI taxonomy): domain Eukaryota; kingdom Fungi; phylum Ascomycota; class Sordariomycetes; order Hypocreales; family Nectriaceae; genus Fusarium; species Fusarium subtropicale. The sequence continues at coordinate 101,839 of QRAA01000160.1, forward strand.
CAGTTGCTTAGTACCTATCATTATCCCTGGAAGCCTCATGGAGACCCAGTTTGTCATAACACTCCTGATATGGTAGCGTATCGTAGTGGAATCCGGGGGATCAGGCTACAAGGATCAGTCGAAGGGCTGGACTAGGCTTGATGTGTCTGGGGTAAAAGGGGGGCCAACCTTTATGCCAGGCTGGGTTCCAGAACAACTGACTCGGTATCTTCAGCCATGAAGCCTTGGCAGGTTTATGCTGTGCGACATGCTCGGGTATCATGTGGTGGAAAGGAAAGGGTATCACAAAAGAAGCTGACATCTGTAGCCACGTTATTTTCATCCAATTACTCCGTGCATGGTGTTCCTTGTAGCTCAGCCTGCGTTCCATGAGGGAATTTGTCTAGGACCAGGTCTCGGAAGCTTTGTTGGTCGATGTAGTGACGTAGAATTGTTTCTCTCCGTAGAGAGCCAACAAAGCTAATTTAGCTACAAGTTACTACTGCACGAATTCTTTAGTGCCTTGTTCGCTTACAGCCCATGTGGCCTTCTCGAAGGTAGCATTCGCTTCAATAACGCTTGACATGCTGTTAAGAATCCGCAACAGCCAGTCGCATTTTCAGGATATTTTAGTCTGAAGCTAGGGTGCTGTTGGACCCTTGGACGATGTGCTCAATCAATAATCAATTACTTAACGCGCAGAGCAACGCTGCTAAAATGCTGGGCGCTGCATATCTCAGCTGAATAAGTACATTATTCTCTATTTCCGGGCTCCGAACAACTATGAAACTTGATAATGCAAAGAAAACTTGATTGCCTCCTACTTGCACTTCCAATCTGGATGCATCTGGACATTCTGGAACGTCGGCAGTCTCTAAGCTTACGGCGTAGAAGCCACTACACCAACAATATTATAGGGGGCTTGAAATATTAGAGGCCCTGAAAAAGGAAGCTCAGTATGTCATCGAACGATGGCTTGTCAGCCTCAATCTCACTTGGAAGTGTTCAACGGTGATCGACCAATATCGTTTTGTTTCAACAGTACATATGTGTACAAGACATACAAGCCATTGACATAGGATGAATCAAGTCATCTTCTCGACTCTTTTTCGTCCAAGATTGACTGGACTCTGAAGGGGACGACTAGACCTCATGTGGTATCACCAAGCTAAGCACCTCCTGCATCTGTACAAGGGAGATGGCCTCAGCTCGAGTAAACGATAGCAACAGACAGGGTATCGATGCCTACGCCAACCAACATCTTGACGGTATCGTTTCCAAGTTGATCCGTTTAGCTAGCGCAAACTCTAGACTTTGAGATTAAATCCCAAGGCTTCCTCCTTATCTACCGCCAAAGACCAACACGACGAAGCAGTTGCGCTACCATGTCGGTTCCGTTTTAGGGCCCTTCTTATCATCCTTCGAGAATATTGATGGCGCCACGTTCCTTGGTAGCGCCTTTCCAACTGTCAATGACATTCGCGGTTGCTGTCGGATGTCTCGTTACTGAGTGGAAACGGTCCAAGAGGCCAGTGGCTGATAATTACTGCGGTACCACCTACTCTTTCCGACTTAGCACCAATTTTACAGCACAAAACACGCTATTGTCCAAGACTCGTTGCAGCAGCTGAACTGAGCTATGAGTGATAGCGTCGTCTACGCGGTACGGTTATTGGTCTTGAGAGACAACAAGCCAAAACTCTACAGTTATCGCGTGTTCATTGGTATAAATTGGTTACCTCCTCTCACATCTCCGTTTGGGGCTGACCGTTGCGAAAGAGTCTGTGATAATGTGGACAGCCATAGCGTCACAATTGCTTCTAGCGTCCATCTACCAAAGACAACCCCAGAAGCTCGTGTTGTGTCGCAGGAATGCCTTGACTCGTGTCCTACATACTAACCTCGTTTGCGTATGCTGTAACAATTGTCTATGCCGTGAAGAGTATCGGTTGATATTCAGGCACCGCTATAAGGTTGAGCTGCTGCAAGGTTCACTGTAAAAGGTGTGGCAACCATCACAGCGCGCCATCCCTTGGGGGTTTGGGAGCTGAATCCTACGTGACAGGGTTGAAAGCAGATCAAGCCAAGTCATGTCACATTGAGGCCCCTGGATTGAAAGACGCAGCTTTTCAGAATATTCTGTCAGAATTCAATCTAGACGGAGCTTTTTATGTAGCATTCTCATCATCCAATTGACATGCAAAAAGGTAGGGTTGGGGGCCATGCCTTTGATCTTGACCAAGCGTTTCAACACAATGGGGGATCAGCAGCGCTCAGACAATCGCAGTCCCATCTTGCCTGCCAATCTCCTGCGACCTCCGTACTAGCCGATAGTGCACGATATAGGTCACTTTAGCACGGCATGATAAAAATGGTACGAGATCTTGTGGCTACCAAAGCGTAGGGTTTAGCTTGCGATTGAGACACTGTCGGCCCGAAGCTGATATCTCACTTCTCGGCACGACTTCATATCTCGGCTTCCCCTGACACCGATCCCATATCCAAGTCGCCCGTCGCTCAGCTTACGACTCCCTCCATCGTATCGCCCAATCCCCTTTGGCAAAACTCGGCTCCACGACCTTCCCTGACATGACGGCCTCGCAAAGGCGCTTCTCTCCATCTTCATTGACAGAGAATCCAAATACGACACCCCTTCGCGCCGCGCACTTGGTCATCTCACGCTCTTTAGCTCGTCTCTGTCCCTGCCTGCGCTTCTCCAACATTTCGTCTGTCTCGTGGATTCTCTCTGCGCGTCCTTTCTCGCCGCCCACGCTGCCGTTGACTTGAGAAACTGATTGCGCTGGTCGGATGCGCGTGCCACTGCGGACGGACATGCGAGCCAGCACGTCGCCATCAACGCCATTTTCGTCTTTCAGAATGTCCGCCAGGTCCAGGTCTTCTTCAGATGTCCTTGGCTCGGACATCGCCTGTGCAGGCTCAGCTACCTGGGGCCCTTCGTCCTCACTGTGAGTATCGTCGTGTTCTTCCTCTATCGATGTTCGGTTTGGCCCAAATACGATCTCCTCCGCTGCGCTGCAAGATACCAAGATCCGATTGTCGCCCTTGCTGCTCTTCCCTTTCTTGTGCTTGCCAGAATTTCCTTTGGTTGGTTTTTTTTCTGTAGTAGTATGTTCTTCGGCAGTCAGCAATTTTAAGAAGGCCTTTTCAAGCTCGCGATCTAGCTTTCCAGGCTTCTGAGTCCGGCATCGACTCGAGCAGTATTTAACTGGCGTGTTGGTTTTTGCTGACGCTGTAGTCTTTCGTGTGCTGATGACTCTTCCGCATGAATGACAGTACGGCGTTGCTTCTCCTCCTGGCAACAGGTAGAAAGGTGCTGGGGTCGCTTGGGATTTGGAGGGGCGACTCCAACTGTCCATCCAACTCATTTTGACGGGTTCTGATGATGAGCCTCGCTTGAGCGAACTGACTGTAGAGAATGTTTTGCTGCGCAGAAGTGATGTTAAAATGCGTATTGATTGTGTTCTTGGACCGCGACTCATACAAATCATGTCGTGTGTAGGTTTTTGCTTGTGGAAGAAATGGGAGGTCTCTCATGAAGCCATAGGATCGTGATGATGTCATTGTCGTCATCGAGATTTGGAAGAGCAATTAACGCTGATCTTCCAATTTCCAGCACGCCATTGCTCTATTATTGTTTTCATGAGCTCGATTCTATAAATTCATAGGATTTTACTACTGCCAATACGCCAATACAACTAGAGCCTCAGACATTTGGAATCCACGTCTGCTTTAGGGTAGCGCCAGGCCACTTGGTATACAACATCTTGTATGAGAGGGCTTCTCCCATCCCAAGCACATGAAGTCTGTCATGAGTTGTTGTTTACAGGATTCTGTTGGGATCAGCAAGTTGCTTGCTGCAAGAAGTGGTCAACGAATCGATAGCGAATATAAGCTTACTCGATGAGATAGCACGTGGCACCAGTCAAATATCACAACTCGATGGTAAGATTTTGGACGACGTGCAAAAAATACACACATCTACGAAATAACACATTCCTGACACACGCTTATTCACTTCTTTCGACAAGAATCAATTTAGCCAGGCTGATGATAGAAACTCCCCTCATTTGTTGCCAACTGGTGATCATCCTTTGGTGCTTCTCGTAAGCACTAAGTAGCAGTCGGTCGGGCTGTGTTCCCTTATTCGGTAGTGAGACCTTCTGGCACAATAAAAGCGTCTGACATAAGTACATTATTTTCGGAACAGAATGAATGCTTATAGATGTACCCCTGATTTAACCCTCGGAAACAATTAAGCTTGGCGGCTAATGTGTCATCCTTTGATGTTCAGAAATGGTTGATTATCCGTGAGATGACGCAGGGAACGCGGAATAGCCCAGCACATATTTAAATTTCCGTTCCCACTGGATCCCAATCATCTTACATCTTGGCCTTGTTTGCTCACCTGCAACGTACATCAAAAACCTCAGTTGTGATAATGCGATTCATCACCGATTCTCGCGGCCTCGGTAACCCGGACTCGGAACCTGTTCCTCTTCAAGTAATCGGTGCAGGTCTCCCTCGCGCTGCCACATCGTCAATGCAAGCGGCATTTGAGAAACTAGGCTTTGGTCCATGTATGCACATGGCAGAAATTCTTCCACATGCATCACGATTACAGCTCTTCATTGATACACTGCACGAAAAGGACGACGCGAAGCGGAAGAAGATGATCCGGCAACTCATTCACGGCCATCGATCCATCTGTGATCTTCCTGTTTTCTACTTTACTCCTGACTTGATGGACGAGTACCCTGACGCCAAGGTCGTCATCAACATGAGGCCTGACGGTAAAGTCTGGGCTAAGAGTGCCGAAGAAAGCTTCTGGTTTTTCTTCAGCCCGTGGTTCAAGTGGGTTGGTTTGCTCTGGACGAATGATCGCTTGTGGTACAAGCTCAACATGGTGACGATGGCAAAGTGCAAGGAGGACTATGGCACGGCAGATATCTTCAGTGCCGAGTGTTATGATACGTATTATCGACAGTTGCTTATTGAAGCAAAGAAGCGAAACCAAGACGTTCTTATTTTCAAGGCTGAGGATGGCTGGGAACCTTTATGCAAGTTCTTGGGTAAAGAGGTCCCGAATGAGCCGTTTCCACGCTTGAATGAGAAGAAGACCTTTGAAATCGTCAAGAGGATATTCATAGCCAAGGGACTGTTGTCTTGGGCGGCGCTGTTTGGTGCGACTTGGGGCGTATGGAAGGTTGCTTCTCGTTACCTGTGATCGTATATTGCCTGTTGGTTAGCGGATCAGATGAGTTTCAACAACATCTTGCTTTATTATTCAGAGAAGAATGATATTCACATTAGCTTATCTAGTCAATCATAGTTGTAGGTCTAGCAATGCGAACACAACAGCTTATTAAAGCCTGAATCACCGCATCACCAACAAAAAGAAACACGACAGTGAAAAATGTTAGAAAGCGTCTGCATATATCTTAAACATATGGCAAAAAGTCAAAAAGATTATCGCTTTAATGCTAACTGGAGGGTTCGAACCTCCGCGGTTTCCCACTGCGGGTTTGGTTTCTGATAAGAACCTAAACACAGCGCCTTAACCACTCGGCCAAGTTAGCGAGGATGATTTTAGTTAGAAGACGACTCTGATTCAGGATTCAAGGACCCTACTACAAAACTCGCTCACGATCAACACATCGTTCTTGTCCACTACGAGCAGCTTCGTTCTGCGCTTCGCTGTCATTTTCACAGTAGATGGTGTCTTTGGGAATGTGTCAAGTCCGTCTCCTCATGTCAGTGACTGTTTCAGAATGAAACATCTCGAAGGATTTGATTCATATAAGAGTGCCTGTCGCACATTTGTTCACTGCCCACCTTCAGGTATAAAACTTGCCATTTGAAACATAACAAGTCGAAGAATACTTATGCAATACTAGCAGTCAGTTCAGTAAGAAAAATCGACGCATCGATATATATCCGAACCTACAAAATGTGTACTACCGCGTTCACCCTTACTGTGTGCACGGATTGCAAAGGAATCCTCAAGAAGATACATGAGCTAACTGTGTATTGCAAGGATTTTGAGAAAACTGGCGAATGCCCGCGTCCCGTTGATGCTCCCTTATACAAATGGGTGGATAAGAGTAATTGTGCAAAATGTATAGAGAAGGAGAAGAAGAAGAACAAGGACAAGGACAAAAACTGAGGTAGTCACAACATAAGAATTGACGTTTTTCGCACATTGCTTCACTGCCAACGTTCAGGTATAAATATTGCCATTGTAGACATGACAAGCCGAAGAATATTCCTCATACACATACAAATTTATTTAGCAGAATTTACACACCTAAATACAACAGAACGGAAAGAATGTGTACTACCATGGTCACTATTACAGTGTGTACGCACTGCGAGAGACAAGTCAACAGAACACATGAGCCAACTATGCATTGCAAGAAATTCAATGACACTGGCAAATGCCCGGGTGCGCTTTACCCTTCCGTATACAAGTATGTGAATGAAGATACTTGTCCGCTTTGTATACAGGATAAGAAAGACAAAGAAGATGAGGTAGTTGCGAAATTGAAAAAAATGACGTTCTCCGGGTAGTGTTTGTTGTCGGAGGGCATATACGTCCAAACGTATGCGGGCTAGGGGGCAGTTAGCACAGACTCCATAGGTAGGTAATAAAATGGATATTTGACAAACATGTTGGAATTGCAAAGTGTAGGTTGCATGTTGCATTTACTTTAACTACCTAGCTTGTAGAAGACGACTCCAGCTTCTTCAACACACAGGCTGTCATCATAGATTTTGATGTCCGTAACGGAGCACGGCCTGATATGTTTCTTAGGGACATTGACCTGGCTGTTATTAGAACCGTCTACTGTATTTATTGAATACATTTATGTCAGTAGAGAAGTTAGAGCACATGGGAAAATAGATACGAGCTGCAAACAGTAATGAAGTTAGTTATATTTCGCATATGGCGTTTTAGATTTCTTAGGGTCAGAAACGTCAAAGACCTTACAGCACACAGGACGCAAGCACTAGGAAGAGTGTGGAAATACCATATAACGGACAGTGAATACAATCTGGTTATAAAACCAAATCATTATGTGATTGATATAGATTAGTTGTTAGGGTATTATATAAGCTATTCAAGGAAAGTGTTTGGGGTATCTTATGATTGCCTAAAGCTTGACAAGGAAGTGTTTCGGCTCCCCTCCTCGATCACCATCTGCTTAGGGTGTCCGCTATGGGAGGTCAAAGGCATCTCATCTGTGTCCGATCCTCCCTTGTAGTGATCATGTTTGGGGCTATTCTCGACTGTCACTTGGAATTCTGTTCGCTGATGGATACCAGGACCGTTGTGGTTTCGGGGCATTCCGGGAAGATCATCGTCCGAGTCACCAGCGACTACCTTGGACCGGTGGGTAAGTTGGACATTGTTTACACCATTTGTCCAAGGTGCATCTTCATGTCGGTTGGTGCTTCGGCCGTGGCCGGAGTGCGATAGGGATGGGTAGTAGTCGTCCGAGTTCTCGCCCTTGGCTAGACGGGTGATGAGCTTGGCCATGGACATTTCGATGTTGAGCTTGACCATGTAGGCGACGGGGTGGAATTGGATAAACACGACTTGGTTCGGGAGCGACATGAGACCGATGAGCATACCCTGCGATGTGTTAGTGAGTGTATAAGTAAAGAGGGTCAGTGGGCGATGACTAACGTCCATGAGGATGGAGACCACCATGAGCTTAGCGTTAAATCCGACAAGGGGCTCGTATTTCTTCAAGTTATGTTGCTCAACTAGTCGCTTCTTGACTGTTCGGAGGAAGTACCAGTTGAGTCCAGCATCAACCAGTAGGATGATGACCTTGGACATCCGATCCCAGACTGCGTTGATTTTGACGAACCTGCAATAGTTAATTAGTGGCTATTCATTGTTCCAGCTCCAGGTAACTCACGTCTCGCTCACTGGGGGCACGGTATGCGATGGGATCCAAATAACAAAGACGGCGACATTGACGAGAGTGATGATGATAGCGGTGCCCCATTTTAGCTTAAAGACGGTCGATCGATGTTCGGCAATGATGGAGATTCGGTTAACGATAATCTGCATGAGCAATTGGACCTCGAAGACCCAACAGAAGAGAATGAAGAAAAGCACTGGTACACTAAAATCGATGTCATGTTAGCTCAACGTATCCAATTTCGCCAGCGACAGCCATGTCTTACGTCGGCCCGATGATCCCGTCTAGGAAAACCCATCCGATAACCGTGATGACGAGGTTTGCTGCAATCTCTCCCCAGAGCATGTAGATGTATGTGCTTCGTAGGGGATTTCGGTTTCGTCTTGTTTGCTTCCAGGCTTCCCATACAGTAAGCAGTCCAAAGCCAAGGGTGAAGCCCATGGCAATGGAAGCCAGCTTGATGTCAGTCGTGGAAGCTGACATGTTGGGTGAAGGAGCAGCGGGATAATACCCGAGAGTGGAAACAAAGTGTAAAGGGATCGGTACTGCAGATGATCCTCCAGAAAAAGCAAAAAACAGACATGTCAAGGGAGGGGACAGTTCAAGATCTGGGGCTCCACGAGCTTTAATACAAGACGGGCAGGACAGTACCTGCATACAAACCCCAAGGCTAGTCTGATACAGCCAATGTCCTGGAACACCACGTTTTCCCCGGTTGGCTTAAGCCACAGTGGAAACTATCAGGAAAACTTGACATGAAGCGTTGCAAAGGTGACATATGGTGAACGGGGCTGAGAGCCATAACGGGACTGGCGCGAAGTGGCGAAACGATGAATTAGGTTATTTTATTCACTTCTGGCCATGCATCTCGTCCAAAGCATATATGCGCTTTGACGCCACGCTTGCCATCAATCTCTCGATCAGTAGTAGTTCGTCTTGATGATGGGCCGGAGTACGACTCTTGGCTGTTAGAGACGGTGGTATAGGTCTTGGGCGAGCGTGGAAGCGGAGGTTAGCGGCCACTAGTGATACCTTAACCGAGGGGACGGTAGCAATTTACAGTAGCATCGCATGTTTTACGGTGAGGAATAAGGATACAAGGATGGACGAGATCGACGTTCGAAGGTCCATGATCTACCGTACAAGGTCTAGGAAGAGGCTCGCATCATCATGCACGTCGACATTTCCGTCGCTATCTCCTTTTTATCCCAACAGGAGTCTCCTTTTCTACCCAAAGGTAGGTTTCAGACCACTTTTCAGTATCAGAGAGTCAGGGGAATTCGGCCACTAATGGATGTCACGCAACGCCACAGTAGGTTAGTGTCTCATGTTTCGGCACTGAAGATTCTTTTGAGATATAATGCCCGTGGTGCCAAGGCCCCGGTTCCCTCTGCCATACTTGTTGAGCGGATAGGTCTTCTCTATATTTTACTTTTCTGCTACTGTCCTTGGTGGCTGGATGTTTTCACTTTGGAGGCGCTACTAGTCGAGCTTCTCCGTTGAAATCAGGGGAAAGATTAATTTGCTAGTGTCTGATCCGATTTGCTTAAAAGGTTTAGTTCCCGCGGCTTGACTGCGTAGTCGCTAAGTAGTGTATACGCCACTGACCTCGAACGTTCTGATTCAGAATCTCAGACCTACAAAACGACCTCCAAGAACCGGGGGATTCCGCCTACTACAGGAGCCGGTGAATCTACTCCGGCCGGGCCGGACAAAGTCTAAGCGAAGGGGACTCTTAAGGGGATTGCATGTTTTGAGGGGCTGGGAAAGGTAACGTGGTCTAGCTAAGTCTTGTATTCTTTTATATTTCCGGAAGTGATCGCCAGTATTTCAGTGCTGCCAAGGGTCAAACTCTATCGCGGAATATTTCCTGCATACTGCACGTTCCATCACGCTGCCGGCCATAACCCCGGCTGTAAATGAAGTCAGTTACAGTCAATGCAGTCTCCCACAATTAATAGTCTCTGTATAGTTTAGTTAATTGTCAATCAAACAGATCAACTAATGGCAATGCGTTTCGCTATTGCCGCATAAATGCCATGGCCCACTAACACATCCAGGGTTGAAAAGTAAATCGGGTCAATGCAGGGGTATCAAATCTTGAAGCTCCCTTTTCACCACGTGCCATTCGTCTGAGCGTAACATGACAGATCGACATATCACTTTTCAACGGTTTTGCTTCGAGTATCCATAGATACTCTGTCGTAGAGTCTTGAAAGACTGAAACTTGAGTCCATACGTGCTTCAAGGTGACATTTTGATAGTCATAGTTTCCTGACATATCTTGGCGTACCCACAAGGTTTCACTGATAACAACCAGCTTTGCCTCTCATCGACATGCCCCCGTTCTTGGCTAACCGTCACCAAACGTATCAGATCACGATCACGACAAACAATGACGTTGTTTCAACAACTGGGTACAGCAACCTGATTTATCGAAGCTTTGTTTGATACAGAGCGAAAAAGGAATGTGGCAATCGTGGAACCTTGCTTCAACATGGCTTCAGGGGTCTGCACGATATCTGTCAAAAAGGTAGCTCCATATATGTACGTGCTTGTGGATACGGTGGATTCCATAACATCTCAAAGTCATGTCACCCTATATCCACTGAGGCCATTATGTATTCTCTCCACTCTACAGAGTATAGAAGCTCAGGTCTGATATTTTAGACTGTGCGTGGAAAGACCGAATAAGATACTCTTAGATGATTACAAAACCACTGTTGCATGATCCCACGACAATCTGGCCCAGCAAGTAAAAGAAGTCAACAGTCTTCGAAAATTAATGCTCTCTCCTCGTAAGCTTAACAACAAAATCGTGATAGAATGAAAGCCATTGCGACTTAATCCCCCAAGGCCTTGCCGAGTCCGCCACCTCAGCATCAAAGTGTCGAAAGAACTGAGAGATATACAAGTAGAGTTCCACCGTTGCCAGATTCTTTCCTATACAGCTGCGGCTGCCCATACCAAACTATACGAGACGATATCAGTAACGACGCTAGACCAGGACCAAGATGTAACTTACCGTCATAAGGAGTGACTTCTCCTTCCTAATCCGTGCCTCGTCGTCTGGGCCTTGGGCAATCCACCTTTCGGGCCTGAAGTCTTCTGCATCGGTGCCAAATATCTCCTGTGAACAGTTTACTGCTCTTGGACTAATGCCACAGATTGTTCTTGGAGGAAGAAAGTACTCCCCAACCTGAGCTCCTTCTGGTGGAACAGCACGGGGGAGTTGATACTGGATAGAAGGATGCAACCGAGTGCTCTCAGTGATGATAGCAGACAGATATGAGAGCTTCTCTGCTTGTTTGAAGGAGATTTCACGCCCCTGTTCCGCCAGTGCGAGTGCTTCGTAGGCGTGGTCAATCTCTTCTATTAGTTTTGCCTTGACTTCACGACTAGTGAGAATGAGTCTGAGACATGACAGAATACCGAAGGCGGTTGTATCAGACCCACCAGCAAGAACATTGACGCCCTCGATCATGACCTCTTCTTTACCAACCGGTTGGCCACGATGATCTTTGGCTTCAATAAAGTGTTGAAGAATATCTCTCCGCTGGTTAGGTAAAAGACCGTTAGCCATCCTCTCTTCTACCCGTTTGTCAAGCCAGTCAATAAAGATATCAAAGCCGTTCATACGATCACTGCCAAAGTTTTTAGTAAGCCATTTGGATACTGGGTTGTTGATCCAGAACATCTGCCAGGGAAGTATCCCAAAATTACCCATGAAGTAGAATCCATCATGGACAGACTGGATGATACCACCAACGTCTTTTTGCTGTTCCAGACATCCAACCATTCCACCCAAGGCTAGTTGGCTGACCACGTCCGAGGTGTAGTAGTTGACCATCCTGTCGATTTCATACCTGTTCCCTTCGTCTGCCCGTTCGCCTAGCTTTCGTAGGTTGAGGTCCAAGACATCCTGGATTAGTGACTCCATAGAGAGGATAGATGTCATGGAGTATGTACTTGCGACGCGTGATCTGAGAAATCGATGGACATCATTGTTCCTTGTTGCGAAGAAGCTGACTGTCATATTGGGTACAAGGAAACCATTGTAAAAGTTGGACTGCGTGATATGTCAGCACATTTGCCAGAAAGGGAGGGGAATGTCGTCACCTTTGCAACATGCTTCCCATGGCCATAGATGTTCTTGATTGCGTGTTCATCTGTGAAGCTCACTTCCCCAGGAGAAATTCTAACAACTTGTCCATACTGTCGGTGGAGATTTACAATATCGTCGTGCCATGTTCCACGAAAGTATCGGGTTGTTCTCCAAAGGCTGCTAGCTCTGGCAAAGAAAGGACCAGGAACTTTTCGCAACGGGTGAAAGAAAAGATTGTGTATAATGCGGAGGAGTATCAAAGTGGCGATGAGCCTCCACTTGAAATGCCACAAGAAAGACAATGCCGAATGAGAGGAGACATAAGGGACGTGGGTGATAGTTGATTGGAGATAAGAGACTGTTGGAACAATCGTATTGTTCCTGTAAAAGTCCATTTTGGCTGAGTAGGTGTCTCACGATGACTACACAGATCTTGATTGCCGAACTCTTGGCTTTATATTTTGGAGGACTTTCACATGATTGACGCCCCAGCCATACGTCAGAGAGAACATCTCGACACCACAAAATGTTTTGGTCAGAATTGTTTCATTGCTTTTGTTCTCCCTTCATCCGAACCTCGTCAATGTGTAGCATTGAACCAAGAGAATCAGGAAAACATCTCGGCTGTGGCGAGCTGACTGCAAGTAAGACTTGTACTACCAGCCTGTTTCGAACAAGGGCCTAGCTGCCTCGTTTGCATGATTGGAAAAGCAGAATGAAAGTTCAGCCGCACCTGGGCACCAAGAGTATCGTTTGCTTCACTGGGACATTGCTGCATTAGATGCCACACCATGTTTGACGCCATCACAGCTTTCCATGATCATGAAATAGCACATGCGACTCTCCACAATCAATCGACGAGTTTACGTAAGCTCGATACGAGACAGGCCCTATCACATTGCATGTTCACTGCCTTGATGGTAACCCATCATCCAGGTTTTGGGCTGTGATAGATGGTGGTAGGACCCACTAGTTGTCTCTTTACAAAGATGTGATGAGGCTGTGGCTTCTTTTCTCACTTGGCTTAATGAACCTGAGCCAGTCATATGGTAGTTGGGGCATGCAGTGTCACAGCAAGGTACCCACCATCCGGATGGTCAAAAGTCCCCGAGTCTTGTTCACCACCCAAACCTGAAAGCGACGTTTCTTTGCTTCTTTCAGGTGACAATCAGGTGCATGTAACATGTCAGGCGAAGCCTCATGAGGAAGCGTATTGTCCTACACTCGGAACGTAATACTCCGGGGAGCCTGTCCTCGTAGATCTTAGATTCACCTGTGAATCTAAGACTATCAGTGAAGAATGATGCAATGCCAACAAGAAGTGTCATCTGGATGCAATGATATGTATATTTAGTGATTATTCTTTGGTATTTGTTATGGCGACAAGGCCGTTCCCAATCGATCTCCAAATACAACCCATTCGTAACATCCGTTGAATCCCTTTGCATAGTCCAGTTGAATGAACACTTTTCTGTGATGCAATACCAGCACCAATAATAGTCCCCTAGTAAAGAATGACCTCTTGTAGACGAGATGGTGGGTTGTTTGATGTACCCAACGGGGCTAGAGTTTCTTTTTGCCCCAACTTCATTAACCATACCGCTCATTAGGTGGTATGGCCACGATGGAGTCTAATAAAGACCCCATAGATTTGTACCTCCGGTCTCAGCATTATGCGGATCCTCGGAGGCCATGGAAGGCGATGTGATAGCTTGGTCATCACCTAGTACCAGGACATTCAGGGTGTAGTCCGCTGTGCATACCTTGGAGGGGAACCGACAATATCCCTTCCCACCGGTACGATGACGACAGTCAGCCCTTTGGCAGACGTGACCGTGGACGCAAGTTGTGCGTCGGCAAGTACCTCGGCGGGAACAAGGGACGGATCGAGCTAGATGTTCCAGGGCTGGCTTCAAATCTTCGGCAATCTGCGTGTGTTCGTATTCACAGTTGTCGTTGTCGCATCTGCCATATAATTGTGCGTTATTGCAGAACCTGCGATCATGGGAGAGTATTTTGAGACGCCTGACGGCGTCGGGGTCGGGAGGGGGCAAGAATGCATCGAGACGATCTCCAACTGCATTGATAGGTACCATGTCATCTGGGATGTCTTCCTTTCTTGGAAGTGAATCAATATTTATTTTGGCGCCGTTGGATAGGGTAGAGCTTCGTCGCCAGTCACCACTAAAGCTTCTTTCATTTTTGTTATTGTTGCTCATAGATGATAGTGAAGGCGTACTATTCTGGCTGGACGCTTTGCTGTCATGGGCAAATTTGCAGGTGTTGCCATAGCGGCAATTACCCTGCATGTAGAAGTTGCATACTGTTTTGCCTTCATTACTGTTTTCTTTTGTTGGTACAGGGATACTGTAGGTAGAACTAGCTTTGCTACCGGTAAGAGTCGAGTTAAGAGTTGTCTTAGTTGGTCCAGTAGTGTAAGGCTGTTGGAGAGGCGTGTGGCGGAACACACCGGGCAGTTCCTCGATGTTCATTCCAAGCCTTTCAAACTCCTTGTGGAACAACAGACTTGGTGTTTGGATAAGCGTGAACCGCTCTCGGTTACCCCTAAATGGGGTAAGGTCCGACACATAGCCCACGTCATGGCAGGCGGCGAAGTAAATGTGCTTGCACTGGGCATTATCCGCGTAAAGACGAAGAATGGCCTTAAGCTTGAAGTCGGCATTCTCCTTTAATTCACCGGCGTCGATGAAGTCAGCGAGACCGTAAGATCTGTTGAAGCCGGCGGTGAAGGATGAAAGAGACCGCTTTTCGGCGCCCGCAAGACCGTTCTTGCATAGCGCTTTGGAAAGCCCGGTAAGGTTGGCGTAGACGCGAACCATGACCTCGCAGGTTTCGAGGCCTTTGCGACGCAGACTATCTTTGATAGTATCATTGAGTTGCTTTGCGGCTCTACTACCGCCCTCTTCGCCATCTCTCACAAATCGTTCATCAAAGATGTATCCATCACCGTCAACAACGACCAGAGCAAAAGGGTTACGCTCCTGACCGCGAGCGAGCTGCTTGTAGCGTTCCCTACCCTCCCGCTCTTCTTCATAGTCGCTCTTGAGACGCCTGTAGTCCTCAATGAGAACGTTATATTGATCTAGGAGGTCATTGAGGGCGTTATCTCTTCGGAACTCAGCTAGCTTGTCAGCTGCTCTGTCGATAGTGGCATCAGGGAGCATGGTCGCAGCGGTTGGCGGTTGGCGACGTGCCCCGCATTGCCGAAGGCGTGAATGATTTTAGGTGAATAATTGACTCTGTGACAGTGATATGAAGGTGAATTGGAGTGAGTAGGTTTGCCTCGTATGATGGCACGTCGCTGCTTATGCTGAGTGGATGTGCCCGCGCCCGCGCCCGCACAGAGACGGATAAATTCTGAGCGGTGGTGAACTTTGGAGTTGGCGTCATGTGACCTGCCACGTGTACCTACATGTTTATCAGTCCTACCGTTTGCTTTGGGCCTCAATAAAGCAGAACCCGATCAGCAGCAAACAGTTAATTGGACGATACAGACGCTGTCAGATTGTTTTATTTATGCAATTACGTTGGACTGACGAATTTGGCTGTAAGGTGCATTCAGTACAGAGACCAACAAGTACCGTGATGACACTGGTTCGCAATCAGAAGCAAATCATCTAATGTCTCGTACTCGGATCTATCGGTCTTTGTATTCTGTATATGCAGGTACTGCTTTTGTGTTGTGTGATAATAAGGTTACTTTTATGTGCTACTGTGTACGACTCTTGTTATAGGCCAATGGTAGAGTCAATACTGTCTTTGTTGTACCAACTACCAAATGACTTGTCTATTCTAAGAAAGCATGTTTGTTCTAAATTCTAAGTTCTTTGTTGTTCTATCCATGCCTCACTGTAGGGATAGTCTGTGTATCCATCAGGGCTCTTCACCTTGTAAAACGTATCCCTGTTGTAGTGTGTGAGAGGAACATTGTTTGCAAGCCTAAATGGCAAGTCAGGATTGGAGATAAAATGTCTTCCAAACGCAAACGCCACTGCTTCATCTTTGAATCGTGTCTCCAGCACTTCATTTGCTTTTTCAGCCGTGTATCCTCCCGCAAGAACAACAGGTCCCGACTTCGCCCACACATCAAGAGCAAAGTCGAGGCTCTCCTTATCGTCGTCCACTACTTTATCCATGTTTCCAGCAATCCGAGGTTCGATCAGGTGGAGGTAAGCTAGGCCTAGGGGCTTCAGCTCAGAAATGAGATGTCTGAATTGTGGTTCCGGGTCTTCCATTCTCATCCCCTGGAACGTGCTGAAAGGCGACAATCGGATGCCTGTTCTGTCTGGCCCGATTTCTTTTGACACAGCCTTTGCTACTTCGATGCAAAATCGTGAGCGATTTTCGACACTTCCGCCCCATTTATCGGTTCGTTTGTTGCAGACATCCTGAGTGAACTGGTCGATGAGATATCCGTTGGCAGCATGGATTTCAACACCGTCAAAACCAGCTTCAATTGCGTTTCGAGATGCAGTGGCGAACGACTCGATGGATTCCCAGATCTCATCTTCCTTCAAGGGTCGAGGCTTGGGGTATTCAGCACCGATGGGAACATCACTGCTGCTGACCATTTCCAAGCCAGCCTTATCCAGGACATCCTGTTTCGCTGCTCTTCCAACATGCCAAAGCTGCATGTAGATGAACGAACCCTTTTTGTGGACTTCATCCGTTACGCGCTTCCATGCGTCGACTTGCTCGCGATTATAAATCCCAGGCGCATGCTCATCTCGACCTCGCGACTTTTCCGAGATAAACGTGGCTTCAGTGATGAGCAGGGTTCCGGGCACTGAAGCTCTTTGCGAGTAATAGTCGACCATGACATCCAAGGGTACATGGTTGTCAGCTCTGAGTCTTGTCAAGGGCGCCATGATGACGCGGTGTTTCAAGGCGCATCGGCCGATGTTGATTGGGGTCGTAATTCGCGTCATGCCGGATTCCAATATTTCGTGAGATTTTCGGGAAGTACAAGATAAATACCGAGATAAATGGTGAAGCTGAGTGAAAAAGTGATGCTTCAAACCCCGCATTGTTTAAGCACGTCACTGGGGTCCATCGGTAGTTGCTGATGGAGTCGGTGGATCTCGACATTGTGTTTCGGAAGTTGAGCCATTGTAGGGACAAACATCTCTCTCTATTGCCATGATGGATGGAACATTCCAAGGTTGAACAGATCTGTCCAATTTACTTGCTCTAAACCCGTGCGGTGATAAGCAATGCATTCAACATCTGTCGCTCTGACCAGAGACGCTAAATTAATGGGATCAGCGACAGGTGACAGTTGATGTCCAGACTGCCAGATACACTCGCTTACCATGTGGTGCTTTCCCCTTACAATTCAGATTACCAACTAACCAGCGCCGATCGCGGCTACCAATGGGCCCTAAACGTAGTGTAGACAGTCGATGATGATCAAGTCTGGACCCTTGGCTTGAACTCTGGGGTAATACTTATTAGTGGCAACTCAAATATTGGACGGTTAAGTCGGCTTGCAATAACGTCCAACTGACCGTCCAACCGTTGATAACGGATATGATTTACCAGGTAACAAGGTCTGGTTCTCTTATTTCCTGAAGTCATTACGGCACAGCATCTCCAGGCCAAGCATCTAATTCCCTCTTCTCTCATCCCCCGCCTACCCCAGACTCTCTTATCTTGCAACCACTTGGTCTAAAATTCCAGCAAAAGCTTGGCTCTCACAAGTCATAGGTTGGCCAATCCCCTGTGATCAGTGATACCCCTCATTGGAGTGAGAGGTGGCTTGCTGCCAAATCTTGGCTTTCGTAGTGGCGTCGCACCACTAAACGGGTAGATAACAAGAGCTGGGATGCACTGTTCAAGACACCGAAGAGTCATAATCGAATTGGTAAGCTACAGATCATAAAGGATTACAAATATGAGTACGGAATCAACTTCCCCTGTATTGATCCCAGGGCGCAAAAATGCCAAAGCCAGGGCGTGGAAAATGAGTGCGACAATCCGACCCTTGGCTCTAGTTCCTGGTCGGCTTTAGTGAACCAATAAGACGAAGCCAAATGCACGACCAGGGCGTTGTGTCGGCCAAGACAACCAATCAATCCCAACTTGAGCCTTGGCTGAGATAAAGAGTCATGTGTTGTGTTGCTCTGGAAGTTCAGTAGGAGGGCGTTTCTTGTTGTGGCGGATGGGAAATGTCAGCTCAAGTATCAGCCTGGCTGCAACTGGTTTCCTTTTCTTTTTAACGCATCACAGACGATTCCAGTGTAACCCTCAATTCATGCTTGTCATTACACGCACCTCGACATCAACCACATCAATCTTGCTGTAATTACAATCGACAACCTTCATCATGTCAGCCGTGCAAGTCTTATTCAACCCTACTCCAAACATCTCCGTAGCGCCAGAGACCAAACGCAGGGGAAGCTGGGTCCCCATTAGGCGCAAATCAGAATGTCCACTCGACGTTACCATCGATAGGCATTTCGAAGCCAAGATTTACACATCAGGCTCTACCATAACAGGATCTGTCTCACTCTCACCTCAAGCAAGTCTCACCGTCGATGCATTCGAAATAGTCTTTACTGGCACTTCATCCACCATTGTTCAGATGCTGCATCAAGGGTCTACGCCAAAGTCTTCTCATAAGTTCCTTCTACTCAGAATGCCAATCCCCGGAAGTGCTCTGCCTGAGAATGGAGTGCTCGAGGCTGGCTTTACCTACCAGGTCCCATTTTCATTCGTTATACCCTATCAACTTCCAAGCGCAGCTTGCAAGCATCGCGACCCGACAATTCGGGAACGACACTTGCACCTACCACCATCCATTGGTTCCTGGGAGCACGACGACATGGCGGTTCACACTATAAGTATCAATTACGCCGTTGAGGCTCGTGGATTATTCCATACAGGCAAAGGAAAATCCATGACCTTGGAGAGAACACACCAGGTCAAAGTCATGCCTTTTGTTCCTGAGCAGCCTCCTTTGCATATCATCCCTGGCAACCCTCGTTACATACTCTCTCAAGAGAAGACAATCAGAAAAGACATCCTCTCGTCTAAACTGGGCTTCATCAGGGCATCAACCGGCCAGCCTGGCTCTGTCATCATCTCAGCCGACAAGCTCCAGCCGGCAGACTGCTCACTCAACATTGATCTGGAATTCTGGCCAAATGGCAAGAAAGAACCACCAGAGATGTACGCAAAGTCAGCCGCTATCAAGGCTTCAACATACTATTCAACAGGCCACATGAGTTTCTTGCCCGACCAGCACAACTTCCCCAGCGTGATGCCAAACCCCATCCTGAGTTTCGTTCTTGACGAGGATGCGACAGTCAGTTCATCATCCAAGCCTACTTGGGTACCCACATCCTCCTCGCCGACACATTCACCCTCAGTCTCTCGCAGAGGCTCAGAAAATTCGGTTATAGGCACTGAACCGTCACGAATCACCTCCAGGCGAGGCTCCAAGACCAGTGATATCATGAAGTCAGAAGCGCCAAGATATACAGCCACACTGCCCATTTCCATTACGCTGCCAAGCCCCGACAACAAGATTTTACTTCCCACCTTTCATTCCTGCCTCATCAGCCGCACATACGTACTTGAAGTAGTTTTGGCTTCGAGAGCACATGGCTCGAGCTTTACGCTACGTCTTCCTTTGCAGATTGCCGTCGAGGGACAAAGCGAGTCTGGAATCAACCAAGTACCAACATACGTAAGTCGAACCGATCCTACCTAGGTAGTGCAGTATAGAAGCTAACAGCTTGCTTGTAGGAACAAGTTCAAGCGAATCAAGATCTCTTTGACACCCTTCCGACTTACAATATTGGATATTAAGGCACTGGCTGGGAGTTGACTAGCGATTGCATACGACTGCGAAGAGACCTTTGGAGTCCTGTTCTATTTTGAAGCCACAATGTGATTTTCGAGTGTAGCGCGGGAAAAGTTGAAGCTCATCATTCATATACCCTGTTAGTTTCTTTAGTTATTTATTCGACAGTAATTATCCTAGGAAAAAGTCACGGTATCCAATTTGAAACCGTGCGTATGTCAGTTGAAAAGCCACATGAAACATGACCAATTTGTGGAAACGATAAGCATAGTGAATGTTTCTAGGCTGAGTAAATATCCAATAGATGGCATAAAATAACTAAATCTGTCACCAGATGCGCAAATACCAAAACAGACCGTGTATGGCCCAGAGGCTGGGCCATCACTCTCTACATAACCGTTCCTCACTCAAGCTTAGACTTTCAGCTCACGAATAGAAATTCTAACCTTAAAGTCAACTGGTTTGACAAACCAGTAATTCCAAGTACTCCAGTTACCTCCTGGCAGCGAGGGGTCTAGTTCGAAGTTAAAGTCTCGAATTAGGCGAGGAACAAGTTTGGACATCTCAAGTTGTGATACATGTCGACCAATGCAGGTTCGTGAGCCCAGTCCGAACTGGATCATAAGTTAGAAAAGTCCGGAGCAGTTTTGTATCAAATACTTACCGGCATATAATAACGGTTCATGGCAGAAAGTTTCGCAGAATCTTGCGTAAGCCATCTATCGGGGTTGAAGATCTCGGCATCCTCCCCAAAGACATTCTTGTTCCTGTGGGCTACCCAACTGTTGACGCCGACGATAGTCTGTGTAGAATATGAGTAATCTGACCAGCTCCAATAGTGTTAACAGCTCACATCTTGAGGAAAGAATCGGCCTGCAATCGTTGCACCACCTTCTGGTACAACTCGCTCGAGCGGTAAGCCTGTAGCTGGATGAATGCGCAGCGCTTCCTTGATCACAGCGTGTAAATAAGTCATCTGCTGGCTCTCTTTGAAGCTTGGGACTTTTGAAAGTTCTCCCCGAGATGTCAACTGATCGATCTCGTTTCTGAGCTTTTCCATGCAGGCTGGGTTCTTTATGAGGTGGTAGAGAAGAGCGGACAGGCTGATAGCTGTGGTATCAGAGCCTGCTACCATATTCGAAGTGCATCCCATAAGGACATGGTGCTGCGTGAAGTTTTGTGGATCAGCCACGTTCTTGGCCAAGAACTTGGTAAGAAAGTCCTCCGTGGTGACTTCGCCCTCTGTCTCGATAGGTTTAGGGGCTGTTTGGGATTCTCGGATTCGCTCTTTGGTGAAACTCGCCACGTACGCTCTTCCTGCACCCTTGCCGCCTGCGATGTAGTTTCTGAGGGGGAAAAGAAACTGGTGAAAGCTAGGAAATATTCCACAGAGAGTCGCGTAGCCCAAGTGATCTTCCAAGGCTCCGATGACTCCACGGACATCTTCCCCTCTGTCCAAGAAACCAATGCGCTTTGCGTAAGTGATGAGTCCAATGACATCGAAGGCATAGCATTGGAACCAATGTCTCATGTCCACAAACAGGTTAGAGTCGGACGCAGAGAGCTCGGAGAGACGCTGGGCAAAAAGATTTGTACATTCGTCGACAAAGTGCTCGTAGTGTACTTGGGCGGACATAGCATATGTTGCCGAGTACATCTTGCGGTTCTGGGCAGAACGCTTGATCGACTGGTCGCTGAAGATGGCCCATTGTCCAGGGCTAGCCCATACCGAGTACCATGATGATTTGGGGAAGTGACTGCCGAGACCATAGATTGTCTTGGCGGCTTCTGGATCGTTTATGCTATAACGGTTTGGACCGTATCGAAAGATTGGTCCTGAAGTGACTGCTTAGTACTGTATATCTATTAAGGCCAGAGTGTGAACCTACCGTATTTCTTATGCAATTCAATATTCACCTGCTGGAATGATCCTTTACGGACGTTCCAGAAGTACCAAGCATCTGTGAAGCGAGCCAGGAAAGGCCCAGGAACAGTGCGAAATGGGGAGAAGAGGGCACGGAGAAGTACACGCAGAATGAAGATAAGGATAATTGCGGGTGCGAGGAGCGTTGTGATGGAGATAGCCATACTGGAGACATGAGCGAGTGCTGAAAGGTGATATGTTCGGCAGGCTCGGCAGATGTTGGTGTCAAGAACAAGAGCACATAGTCAAATAGATTGAGTAGGTGTCAGAACATTATACCTATATCCACGGCGATATGTTCGGTTGGCTCGGTTGATGTGTTCGGAACAGCGTACAGTGCATGATGCAGACACTTTCGGAATGGATAAAGAGTATGCCAAGAGGGGTTCGGAATGACTTCTACCCCGCAATATGCAGATGTCGTATCATAAATAACCATCAATTTTATCCTTTATTGCCGCTTATTTCCATGGGTATACAATGCTATGATACCTCCTCTATCTATCCAACTCTATGCTTTTACTCTTAACGTACATGGTACAAGCTCATCCAATTTTTAAACATTTATTTCAACCAGCCCTTGGGGCCTCCCCAAGTTCCTTTGACCATGTAGTTCTTGTATACCCAGGGGAAGAAATCCTTCTTCAAGTGGTAGAACGATCGGCGGGGGATAGCCTGGTCGATGCCAAGAATCTCACCAAAGGTCTCCTTGGGGACACCACCGTACTTGAACTCGGCGAGCATCACCTTGCCGTACTCGGTCAAGAGAGGGCAGGAGGTGTAGCCGTCGTAGGTGGGCTCGGGTTCTTGGCCATCAAGAGCGCGGAGCAGGTTGCTGACGAGAACAGGGGCTTCAGATGTGACAGCAGCAGCGGTCTTAGAGGTGGGAAGGCTAGAAGCGTCACCAGCCGACCAGACGTTGGCGAACTTGGTGTGGCGGAGGGTGTTGTCGTTGACGTCGACGTAACCGGCTGCGTTGGCAATAGCGCTGTCCTTGACAAAAGCATGAGGTCCCATCTTGGGAACAACGTGCATAAAGTCGAACTGCTTGGTAACCTTCTCCTGTCCGTCGGGGCGAGCAAAGATGGCCTTGTCACCGTTGATCTCAACAAGGTCGTGCTGGAAGAGACCCTCGACACCACGCTCCTGGCGCATCTGCTCAAGCGCGGCGCTGTACTTGGGGACACCGAACATGACGGGCAGACCAGTGGCGAAGCTGATCTTGATGGGAGAAGCGGAAGGGTTCTTGGAGTCGTAGAGACCAGTCTGCTTCCAGTGGTCGAGGGCGAGCCACATGGTCTTTTGAGGAGCACCAGCACACTTGATGACACCAGCGGGCTGGGTGAAGATGGCGTTACCCTTCTGGAGTCGCTGAATGTTGGGGAAGACCTTGTCGCAGAAGTCGTAACCGTAGATGGATGAGACTGAGCCGTCCTTCTCAGCCAGAGCCTCGGGGAGACCCTTGACACTATCGTAGTTAATCTTGATACCGGGGGCAACAACAAGGTGCTCGTAGTTGACCTTGTCGCCAGTTCCGAGAGTGATGCTGTTATCCTCGGGGGTGAGACCGTTGACGCTGACGTTGTAGAACTTGAGCTTGGGGTCGATCAACTCAGGCATGTTCATCTTTAGCTCTTCCTTGGTCTTGAGACCGGCTCCAACAAGGGTCCATCCGGGCTGGTAGTGGTGGTACTTGGCGGGATCAACAATGGCGATGTCGTCGCTGGCGAATTTACCACTTCGGAGAAGTTGGTGGCTGATGGCGAGACCAGCAGAGCCTCCTCCAATAACGACAACCTTGTGGCTCCTGGTAGCAGAGGTGACGGCGGCAGCAGTGGCAAGACCTCTTCGTGCTTGGCCAAAGACGGCAGAGCGAGCAGCCATTGAAACGCGACTTGAAAGCATATTGACAATTATGAAGCCGAGTTGAAGTCAAAGACAAGCAGTAAAAAAGCTCAAGATTGAAGATGAGACGATAAAAAGTACAATGAAAGTGACGTGCAGTACGTACCTGCTAGTGTCAGCCGCTTTACCATATTGAGGTCAATATTGAGCGGATCATCTATCTTCCACTAGCAGCTTTACCATGTTTGGCCAAGTTTCAATTGCGTGATTCAGGGATGATTGTTGCTACCGCCGATGGCCCGAAATTGAATCCCGATGGCCCACGACGAGTCTCACAAACGGCGACTGCCGGTCCACAAGATACTATCTAACAACTTCTATTTAAATATTATTTGATTCAGGTCGCCGTTTAATCAACACTCCGCTTATTAGTTACCGGATTGAGTCTTTCATTGGAAGCGCAGCCTTGCACAGAGTGGGTAGTTGTATAGCACAACATGATCCTTGTTCACGACTACCCGGGACAAGACGCAATTATCACATCATGGTGTTGCTCACATTGGGCTTCCATATCGCATCAAATTATAGAACCCGATTGGAGGAAACCCCATTATTAAATAGGTGCATGAAAGCGCTGTAAATAATCCTAATTTGCTACATTATCGGCGATTAAACAAATTCCCGACATACATGCTCCGTGTTTTGCATCAGACCACACACTTCTATGACAAAAAATCCGAGGAACCCAAACCAACTACAAACCCGCATCATCCTCAGCAATCTGCAAACTAACCCCCATACCAGCTGTCATCCCACTACTGATCTCTAGAGCCTCTTCATCAATTATAGTAGCACAGCGACCAGCAGCGAAGATACCTCGGATGCTTGTCTCCTGAAAATCACCTTCAACCAATATTCGTCCCTGTGGTGTCATCTCCAGATCCAGCTCTCTTGCGAATGACCCTTTGACGTCTGATATAGGCTTGTGAACTATGAATCCATACCTGGCTTTCGTCCCATCTGTAAACTCAACAGTGACTGACTCTGTACCAGCTTTCGAGAACTGTTTGATAGCCTTGTTGTTTATCTTGAAACCTCGGTTCGCAGCGACAATGAAATGTGGGTGTTGCTCGAGATGTGGTAAGCCGTTGATCAACAGGGTTATGTCGGGTGTGTACTGGCGGGCCAGGTGAGCGGAGAGAATGGCCGAGTCTACAGACTCTTCATCGTCCGAGGTGATCAAAGTAGCGGCGCAAGTGGTGACTGAGGTTTCAACCTCATGGTATTGGAAACAGTCAAATCTAAACATCGTGTTAGGGATTTCATATCACATAGTTTGCTGTGTATACTAACATC
Organism: Fusarium subtropicale; assembly: GCA_003670145.1. Taxonomy (NCBI): domain Eukaryota; kingdom Fungi; phylum Ascomycota; class Sordariomycetes; order Hypocreales; family Nectriaceae; genus Fusarium; species Fusarium subtropicale. The sequence continues at coordinate 126,828 of QRAA01000160.1, forward strand.
TTCGTTCCCCATAGATCTTGATAGCCTGGTATCTCCGGGAGAGAGTCCTGATTGCCCATAGCAAGTATAATCTTCCTCCCTTTCCAGCATCGACCTGCTCTATCCACCACCTCAAAGATCATACCGCTCTCACGAACAGATTTGGCCGCTGTGTTGGTGAATAGAACAGTCTTAAACTTTGTCTTTAGTTCTGCTATCATGTCCGTCTGAACTGACGTTGTTCGATTACCATCATCGGTATGCAGGTTGGAGCGTGCATGCATACTGTCTCCATCCGAATAGAAGATGGCCGCACTGCGACGGACACGACCCAGGGATAGAGCCGCTGAAAGACCGGATGGTCCTGTACCAATGATCAAGACATCGAGAGCGTTGCGAAGGAAATGAGCTTCGATAGCTCTTGTACTACTCAAAGCATGAGGCATGACGATAACAGTCGAGGAGAAGAAAGTTTTATAGAGTTGAAAGGGACGGAATCTGAGAATAAAAGCTGTTTTAACTGATATCACCAAGCATCCAAGGTAAGCACTGCTGGTCCTTTCATCAAATGTAAGCAGGACTACGCCTCTTGTGGGATTGTTTTTAGATATGTTAATTGGTAGTTAAATATCATTGAAATCCTTAGGCTAAGTTCTCGCGATAAAATGCCCAGATAAGTGGCGGGTCTAAGATGATGTGAGACTACTAGTCCCTCCAAGGTGACACGCTAACTAGAGGGATGATCAGGATTCATCGTCTGGATAGGATGTCAGACGAAGCCAAAAGTATGCCTAAGACACCTGCAGGCTCCAGGTAACTTGTATTGGTATACAACTGACCTTTACGCAAGAATACATAAGCAGCTAACTCTTAAAGGTGTCATTCACCCACTTCCATGTCTGGATCAACCGTTCTCGATCCAAGGGTTGGACATCCCTTATCGTGGCTGATACTTCTCGTGTCCTCTCAACATCAAAAGGTGATTCGTCATGACTTATCGTTGTAGTCACCACGTCGTCCATCATGAGTCCATAAGACTCTTTCCATAGTTCAAGAAGGGCTTGTGCTAGATGACCAGCACTCCTCCCGCTAAGGGCCTTCTCCAAGCGTTTGATCCATTCTCGGGGCGAGACCTTCTCAAACTCCGGTGTTCCGATACTAGAGGAGAGCCAGTCAAGCATCTCTGTCCATGTTGGTGTGGTATGTGAATTGAGAACGTGGTAAACTGGCGTTGTCGAAGATTTGCCATTATCCGGTTTTTGGGCAGAACGCGCGACTTCGATAATGGCTTGTGCAGCTTGTTCAACGGGAAGCCAGTTAAGTGCCTCGTTGGGGATATTTGGTAGGCAACCTGTTATCTTCGCAGTGGATAGTAGCAATGGGTACGCTTCGGTGACGTTCCAGACTCCTGATTCATTACTGCAAAGCTGCCCCACGCGAACAATAGTAGCAATAGCATCATCACTATCTGCCTTCTTGTTCAAAGCGTCACAAATCTGTTCCGCCACCCATTTCGACCGCGAGTAGCCCAGAGGGGATGCCTCACTGGGATCCGTTGACAACTTCTCAGGTATCGGTTTTGCCTTGGAGTCGCTGACCGCTGCGATGGAACTAACAAAGATAAACCGAGCACCGGATTGAGCAGCGAAGGCCGCTAGATTTCTCGTGCTGTTTATCTGATCTTCGAAGGAGGGGAGGTGAAGACTGAAGTTGACCGCCCAAGCGGAGTGGATTATTGTTCCGACATTATTTAATATGTCTTTGTGGTTATCATCAGAAATTCCCAAGTTCGGTTCTGTGAGGTTGCACGGTAGGCAGACGACTTTATCTTTCTTTTGATCGGATTGCTCCAGTCCATGCATGCCACGTTGGCTCAACGCGTCGGAGACTCGTTTCTGCGCAGTAGATAGATCGTCCGCTCTGAGTAGACAGTAAATCTTGTCGACTTGGGAGTCATTTCGAAGAATGTCGAGGATATGCGCCCCGAGAAACCCAGTGGCACCGGTAAGAAGGACGGCTTTTCCGGGCTGTCGACCTGATACTGTCTTGATTTCCCCAAAGTTGCTGTACTTTTCGACTAGGTCCTGCATTGTCTTTGTATCTCCATCTCGTGCGCTTCGGCTATGATGATGGCCTCCTTGCCTGACGTAGTGAAGATATTTGATAAGACCGTTCGCAGTACCTTGATCGTAGATAACGTTCAAAGGCAATGGCTCATTACGAGGCGAAAGACAGGATTGCTCGATGAGTTTGCGGATTTGGATGCAGGCGATCGAATCAACACCTTGCTTAAACAAGTCCTGATCGGGGTCGATATCTCGTCCAAGGACTTGATGGAAACAATACCGCACCGTTTGCGCCACTTCGTCGTCCGATACACCCTTCGATGCTGATGACCTTCTGTGCTCGTATGCACCTTCAATTTCCTTGACGTATCGCTCTTCAGCCTGCCGTCGAAGAATGGTACCCTTGCTGCTCTTTTCCAAAGCCGTCTCGCCTTCTTTCACAGGGACAACTACCAGCATTGTCTTTGTAATCCGAGCATGGCTTTGACTCTCGCTGTTCATGCGTTCGATATGTGGCCAAACTGAGTCAATCACCTCTGCACTGCCAAGGTTCCCAGCAGGGAACAAAAGCGCACCGGCGTAATCTCTTCCACCGCCAAAAATGAGGACATCCTGAAGAAGCTTTGACGATGCCAATATGCTGTCTTCAACAGGTGAAGGATCAAACTTCTTGCCGTTTCCAAGAGTGATTTGCGCATCAGCTCTACTATGATACCTCCAAGCATTCTTGATCGCTTGATGAGGCTCGAAAAGGTCAGAGGTAGCGTAAGATCCATCCTCGCGATTCGTCTTGATCAAGAAAGGCCAATCTGGCTTGACCAATAGCTCAGAAAGACCGTTGTCGCGCGCCTCAAAGGAAATGAGTTTAGGGTCGTCAATTGGTCTAAGAAACTGCCATTCTTTATCTTTAGCAAAATCACGATGTGAAGACATCAAAAATCCACATTCCGCGCTTCCCATTCGCGATAGAAGGTTTACGTCGGCACCCACAAGCTTGTCGCCTATCGCTGGAGGGAGCGCAGCGCCACCAACACCGACAAGATCCATCGATTGGAGGACTTCAAGGCCTCCATATTCTTCGGAAAGCATTTGAAGAACATATGGGACCGAGGAAAAGTATTTCACTGGAACTGGACTCTTGTCTCTCGCGTACTGAAGCGCTTTGAGGATATTGCTTCCAGTAATTGGCGCGTGCCCCTCGGGGAAGAACCAGATGGCAGCACCACTTGTCCAGGACCTCAGACAGTCTGGGAACCCTCCATGGTAAAGCGGAGTGGTGGAAAAGGTAGCCGGTTTATCTTGTCTAGGGAAACTGTAGAGTGCGCCCATGACGCCGAACTGAGTCTGTGGAATGGGTTTTGGGAGGCCTGAGGATGTTCCTGAAGTGTGACAGATGTATGCTGTGTCGGATACCTTGTCTGTCTGTTTAAAGCTTGTCGTGGATGGGTCGGCTGGATGATATCGAGGGATCATGGTGACATCAATTCTGTTGTCTAGACCTCGGGCCCTGTGCTCGTACAGCTTGTCAACCAGGACCTGGGTGATGTGAAGGGTTTGGCATAAATGCGTGATTGCTGGTGGTGCTAACTGGGGCCTGAATGGGTGAGCTACAGATATGGGACCTGGGAGGCGATGCACGACTTACGCGAGAAGCAAGACTGTATACCCCAGACGCATCAAACCAAGCCATGTCAGAACGAAGTCGGTGGTGCTCGCAGCCAAGAGGCCGATGGTCATATGTGACGAGCCCTTGGGCTGGGGAAGAAGCTGGGATAATACTTGGGCCGCATGTTTTGATGACTCTGAGAGGCTCTTGAATGTCAAAAAGTAGGGTGATACTGTAAGGCCATGTTAGCGACACGTCGGAATGAACAAGGATTGAAGAGCATTCATTACCTTGACTGGATTTTAAATGTTTAAAGGTCGCGAAGCCAAGAGCTGGTTCGTCAGGGATATTTTGAGCCTGTTGGTCAATTAGATCCAGCACCGTCTTCCATTTCGATGAGCCATGTTTCTTCTTGAGCTGCGCAGCTTGTCCAAGGGTACAGGTAAAATAATTAGGCTCAATTGAAGCCATATTTGATGTGTAAATAATTGAATTGCAATGTGAATCTATCGTGAAATGTGCTGCATCACTGTTTGTACCCCTCTTCTCGATATTTCCAGTGGGTTTAGTGAGCTAATGCCACTATAAACTCATGTCATCATCGACTCAAGCCTCTGAGACAGAAAAGAGGAGAATTGGCACGTCATCGACTCCCTCCAACTTGACTGTGACTGGATCTCTACGCGCTTTGCAGCAAAAAGAAAAGACATGACCTTTGAGGAGAAATAAAGGTTTGTTGCTCTATCTACCCCTCTTTTGTACTCAAACACCATAACTTTATCTCGTCGTCGGTAATCATGGAGCGCTCACACACTGATACTCTGCCCCTGGCAAACGCCGCCGAGATCCCTCAACTGGGCTTTGGCGTTTACCTCTCTCCGCCAGAAGTCTGCGTGAGATCATGTCTCACAGCTCTGGAAGCTGGGTACCGTCATATCGATACAGCCCAGTACTACGGCAACGAGGCCGAAGTCGGCAAAGCTGTCCAACAATCCAGCATCGAAAGGAAAGACATATTCCTCACGACAAAGATCCTCGAGGCTGCTGGATCTGTCGAACTAAGTTATTCGAAATGCGTTGAGAGCATCAAGAAACTTGACCCGGAGAGTGGTTACGTTGATCTGTTCCTCATCCACAGCCCGAACCCCGGTGCTGCCAAGAGAAAGGAGATGTGGCAAGCCCTCGAAAGGTTGTACGAGGAGGGCAAAGCCAAGAGTATTGGTGTCAGCAACTTTGGCATCAAGCACATCGATGAGCTGAAGCAGTATGCCAAAGTGTGGCCTCCCCATGTCAATCAGATCGAGGTACGTTACACATTCCTGAGCACAAGCAACGAGACTAACGATGAAACAGCTTCATCCCTGGCTCCAGCAAAGAGACTGCGTATCATACTGCGAAAAGAACAACATTGCAGTGGAAGCCTACGCGCCTCTGGTGCGCAATCAAAAAGCCAACGACAAGACTCTTGGTAGCATCGCGTCTAAACACAGCGTCACGCCAAGCAAGGTCCTTATCCGTTACTGTTTGCAAAAGAACTGGATCCCTCTTCCCAAGAGCGACACGCCGGAGCGCATCAGGGATAATGCGGATGTCTTTGGATTCGACCTGGATGACAAGGATATGAAGTCTCTGGATGATCTAGACCAGGGGGATGCGGGTGCCATTGTTCAGGCTGTGGATAACTACTAGACATGGGCAATGTCACACGGGACCTGACCGTTACTTCAGCCTACCTACCCTAGCTCCCGAAGGCCTAGATCTGAATGCTGCCCCAACTCAGGGCATGGGAGAGTTTAGCAGCCAAAAAGTAAAAGACACAAGACTAGCGAGTCAGATCGTTCCATTTTAAAATTCTTGGGTCGTGGCTTTGTACCCCAAAGGCTAAAGGTTACATCCCCTGGTTCCTCATCGTAGCAGTGCCTGAAGATCAGATCGCAGATCCCTGACGTGCGATAAACGAGACTCAAGCTTGACCAATGTGAAGCAAATGGGTCCTGGAAGCGTCATTGATCGATAAATGTTTCATAAAGAACCCAAATCCTCATCGAACTTTACTGCAAAAGGCCACGTAGGCGGAGATAATGGTCCTCACCGATGATTTGCACTTTATGTGGTACAGCAAAGGCTGCTTGCATGGAGAGCGCATGGGGTTGCCTCACCAGATCCTCTTGACAGACTCAGCCACGACATATACTTTCTTTTTCTCCTCGCTAAGGACAGTTTCTCATTTATGATTTGTGAAATAAAACGTTAAAATGGTCAAACGTAAGGGATAAATAAGTTACCCATCATTAAGCCATGACTTCATTCTGTTAAAAAGTGCATGACGTCCACGAAAACACCGTTAGCTCATCTTCTTCCATCTCAACACCGTCACACTTCCCCTCCTCATCCTCTCTTTGTTTTGAACGTGAAGATAGAGGCATAAAACGTATATTGTTATCTTATCCATCCATCCATCCATCGGGTCTGCACGTCTGTACCAAAATGGAAACCACAACCACCAAAAGGCACAATGCCTATGCAACCCTCATCACCCGCGACTCGTATCTGCCAGGCGTCATCATTCTGGCCTACACCCTGCAGCGCAACAACTCAGCTTACCCACTCGTTGTCTGCTACACACCCAACCTCCCCAAGGATGCCCGCAGGGTTTTGGAACTCGAGGCCCCCAAATGCAACATGGTCCTGCGCGAGTGCGACTACCTTCTTCCACCCAAGAACATCAAGATGACGCTAATTGCCGAGCGCTTCGCCGATACGTGGACCAAGCTGCGCGTCTTTGAGCTCTTCGAGTATGATGCCGTTTGTTATCTGGATGCTGACATGGCTATCCTTGACAACATGGATGTGGTGTTCCAATGCGAGGAACAGTTGCCCGATGATTGGATCGCTGCGAATCACGTCTGTGTGTGCAACCTTGATTACGATTCTTGGGCGCCTGAGGACTGGAAGGCTGAGAATTGTGCCTACACACCACTTTCACATCCTACAGCGCTCAAGGAGCCCCTGCAGCCAGCCGAGTCATCCCCCGCGCCGCATAAGTTGCTCAACGGCGGCATGTTCATCTTTCACCCTTCCAAAGGTCTTTGGGATCGCATGTTGTATGTTTTCAACACATCCCCTCTCCTCTCGGACTTTATGTTTCCTGATCAAGACTTTCTTGCCTTCTTCTTTGAGAACAAGTGGTATGCCTTGGGGTGGCAGTATAACGCCATCAAGACGATGCGATACTGGCATCCAAACATCTGGAGAGACGAAGAAGTCATTTGTCTGCACTACATTGTCGACAAGCCCTGGGCGAAGCGTGTCGGGCTCGATGGCGTGGCTGGGTACAAGGGTCTCGACGGAGTAACGCATTGCTGGTGGTGGCAACTTTACCAGTACTGGGAGGATGATAGGACATCCGATGGAAAGGGAGGCAATGAGGCGATATCTCTGCTTCAAAAGCTCATTGCTCCCGCATATACCAGAGAAAGTGGCGTTGGATATCTGCGGGTTGCTTTGCCTGTGAGGGCTTGAGTGTAATGCTTTTACATGTCTGTTGCTTGGTGTATTTGCTTGCTGATTTGAAAACGAACCAAGAGACCATGGGGCCACCCCAAAGAACAAAAGTCGCTACTCCAGAGAGAATGGGAAACAGCTTGGAAATTTGTATTCAAGAATGCTAAAATGGAGCAGTCAGTATCTCAGCTCTAGGGTATAAACATTAATAGCCTAACATTATAAGCTATCCGGCATAAACTTACCTAATGATTCTGCATCTCCTCCTCGGCCCTCTTCTCCTCCTCGGCCCTCTTCTCCTCGATGGCAGACTAAGCAAGTCATGTCAGTGTGTTCATTACTGAGACTTTTGAATTGTTATCACATACGCGTGCCTGGTTGATGAGGTCCTATTCCAATTAGTAGTGATACAAATATATATAGATAGGTACACATACTTCAATTGTGGCCTCCTCGGCCTTCTCAACGGCGTGTTGCTGGTAGATGTCAGCATTCTTACTTAACGTTTTGGACTTGTAAGGGCACCCACAGCCGCCTTGCTCTTCCACTCCTAAATAGTGAATATCGATCAGTCGAACAACTTAAGGACCATAAATAATAATTGTACTCACCGCTGACTTCTCGATATCCGCCTAGGATCTCTATTAGCCCATACGCCCATAGTAGTTCGTTCCAAGTAAATGTAGTTGTACTAACCTGAAGCCAGGCGTGGTAGCGCCGAGCGCTACTCTCGTGGTACTAAAAAGATTGTCAGTCCCGATGTCAAGAGTTGTTTCATAATGGATAAGGTATTAGAACGTACGCGAGCCTCGTGGAGGTTGAGCTGCAAGTGCCATCTAAGTCGGTGATTATCGAGGACATTCCGGTTTTTGACTGCCGCGACGGTGCGGATTGCCTTGACCTGCGGGTAGGCGGGTTGCCCCTTGCGAGGGCAGAAGAAATGCCCACTGCGTAGAGTCAGGCTGTGATGTTGTTGTTGGGAGGAGATGGAGACGAAGGTGGGGACGAAGAAGAAAAAGGTAGGCCTAAGGGACGAAATCATTCGGTCAGCTTTAGATTACATCATTAGGCCTCTAAAGTGAAGGAGGGACTGTCACGTTTGGTAGGCAGTTAGGCAGGTACTAGATAGGGTGTCGGCGCGCTTTTAACGTATTGTTGCCTAGAGGTAGAGGTAGAGGTCCTGGTTTCGCGAGAACGTCTCCCCTTTTCTTTTCCTCCCCACAACATCAACACAAATCACGCTGCCGGTAAGTGGCCACCCTTTGCCCCCTCAAACAACGACCATAGCTACTTTTACTAACTGATAATATCATCGTATGTATTCAACCGTGTCTTTCTCTCCAAGTCCGGGTTGCTGACATGCAGATTCCTAATAGGATCAGCAATCTTCTTCGTCCCGTACGTACACAAGCACAGAATTTCCAAACGATGCTCAAGATGCTAATATATGGTCTCTACTTAGAAACAACTTAACAAGACAGTGAGTACACAGCCTCTTGGCTTATCCTCGATTACAACAAGCTAACCCTTGCCGTAGCCTTCAATCTTCATCACGTAAGATCTTCCCAACTACTGTCGTTGTCAAGCTAGTTGTTTATCACAGCGTGCATAGAATGTCTGGCAAAAAAGTCGTAAGTACTTCCATTCCCTGTCACATGAAGGGACGATCGACTTGAATACCATCCGCTAACACATTCGGAAGACCAACTCTGCCGGCCCTTCGGGGCAGTCCGTTCCTCTGGTGCCCCCGGCAGTAAGTTTCCCCTGCTGACGTCGTTCATGGAACCTCACTGATACCTTGCAGCCCAAGTTTTCCAATGTAAGTCCAAATCACGACTGTTCGTTCAAGTTACTGCAATGCTAAAGCTACTATGCAGTACCGCGACAACAAATCCGTAAGTTGTCAAAGAGTCGAATATCCACAGTTTACAACGGCAGTGCTAACCAGTCAAATCATAGTATGCCGAGGCCAAGGCGGCGGTAAGTAGATACCTGTCCTCCTATTCCTGCTTATATTAACTAGAAATAGTGGCACGTTGCGCGTGCCGAGGTAAGAGGCAACACCAATACATCCTTCTCACACTGCTATGTAGATACTGACCTGCACGGCTATTCAAGTTCAACCGCTTCCAGGCCATCGTGAGTTTTGATGCCTGCTTTGAAGCCACCACGAACAATTACATTAATACGATGTCTAGTATCATGAGACGGCAGCCAAGCGCCACCGCGAGTGGCTTGAGGTAAGTACAATACTCCAAACAAATGGCCATAAAGATTAACGAAATTGATAGTCCGATGTTCAAGCAGCTGCGGTGAGTTCGTTATGATCGTCGAACTTCTGCACTTTTGTCTAATCTAGGTTTGGTCTATGTATATGTGGAAGTACGAGGCCGCTGTTTGTATTCCAACATCTCTCTCTACAATGTTGTGGACCTGATGTTTGTACTAGAAGCTCCAGGAGGAAGAGGCCGATGAGCCCTCAATTGAGGTATGCATAGCCACCTATGTACTTACATTGTGACTAATTAGATATAGGAGCTCATCGCGCAGGTCCAAGTACATGTTTATGACTTTTGCTCTGCTTGTAGCAAATATACTGACATGATCGTGTCTTACAGGCCGCCATCCAGGCGAAGGATGCTGCTGTAAGTTTAGTAGGTAATTGAATACAATTACTCCAAGTTGATTCGTTCGAAAGTCTGAGCAGATTGGCGTGGCGAACGAGCCACCCAAGAATAACGTATGTTACTCGTTTCAATCCATAAGCATTCTCACGAAGCTGATCTTCTCATAGTAATATCTTATTATCCAAGTACAATACCCTCGTTCATCCACCTCATCCCATACATATTTACTAATGCTTGAAACCAAGCGAGTAGTCACAGATAGCTCGGCAGTTTGGTAAGAACCCTATCGACAGGCGCTTATAGCAGATGGCAACTAATAGTTTTATTCTTATGGCTTTAGATGAGTCAACGGCTCTCTTAACTATCTGAGACTAAGGTTTTATGCAGCCTGAACTTGCTGATTAAGGGCAAGCGATGGGCGCGGGCGTTGGCACCTGCCTGTGAAAAACATTTGGTAGGCAGACGAGGAGGTAGTCAAATTCTCTCCCCCGCCTCTCTATCCCCACCTCTCGACTTTCCTTCAACAACATTCATCTGGCTGTGAGGAGAATCATACTATCTCAGACTAGCAATGATGAGGTGGGCTTCTATTGTACGCACATTACTGCTAACGATAATAGTCATGTTACATTCTCACACATGAACGCGACTTTCCCCCTCCTTTCATCCCCTCCACCCACACTGATCGCGAACGAAGCGACGCGACATCAAAGAGCAAGCGACTAAACACAAAGCGCAGGCTCTGTGCAGTGGGTACCCTCAAGATCGATCACAACGATCTCAGGGGTTCATGGGGGATTCTGCGAGCATCTCAAGGTCGACAGGCAAGTACACCTCGGAATGTTTGAGAGTTGTGGTAACTGCGATAGTACACTCCACAACACTTGCCCTCAACTTGACCATTTCGAAGATGTTGCGATCTCGAGTGGGATAAAGTTAGGGCGGCTCGCAAAGAACCAAGTTGGTTGCCCTGAAGCATCTTGCAAAGGGTAGACTCCCAGCGAGTCAGTTTGCAAATTGCAAAGACAAAGCAAGCTACCAACAAGTTCTTGTCAGCGGCTGGCATGAATGCGACATCCATTTTATTGCTAATGATGTCGCGACGATGGTTGACATGCTGCACAAAGAGCTCAAGTCTCCTTCGAAATGGCCAGCCAAGATTCCTGATAGCCCCTATGATGAGGGCGAGTGGAACGACCTCAACCATGAGTCGGAAGTTCTGCGATTGGTTTTTTTTTTTGCTGACGAATGCTACGACTCTGTCGGTCTGACGCGTACCCGAGTGTCTTCGTGAGCTGGGTCAGAAGGGGTTACATTGGAAGCGCAATGGACCCGGTCGGAATGGGCTTGTCCCTATAGCAGTCAAATCCCTTCGGGGGCTGCCCTCTGTCTATAAAGAAGAGGTGTCGGCGGGTGGCGAAGTCGGACTCTGCAACCTCCACGCGGTGCCGCCTGGGAACCTGGCTACGCCAGAGCCAGTGCAGAGACGCGAATTAGATTAGTGTCGACTTGGTCCTAAGGATGTCAAGGTAGGGCATAAGGGATGCAATGGAAGGGTCCTATGACCTAATATGGCGTGAATCGACGGAAGGACTTGTCGTCATATGCTGCCAAGTTCGAGGATTACATTCTCCGAGCCAAGTATTCAGGTGTTGCTCTATTGTCGATGATGGGCTGATCCAGTTAGAGAAATACCAGTTTGTACAAAGCAGTGATTTTCTTGATAGTTCTGGAATAACCCAAACATAACAGGACTTTTGTTCGAACCTAGATCTAGTGTTTATCCGACAATAAAATGTCACATTTGCACTCGACACGTGGCGTCCCTATCCCCGTTGCGGCTGAGGAAAAGAATGGTTTCAAAACAGTAAGCAAAGCGAAGTGGCTGTCACAAATTGACGAGTAAGGCGCCACGGAGAAAGAGTTTGGTGTTGACAAGGCGTTTTCAGGGTCGCAGTGTTGGTATTTGTGCCTTGTGAAAGTCACACTAACAGTTCAGCTGAATGCGTGGACCGGTCGAGACCCAGGCCTTTACAATGCTGCCAAGAGGAATATTTAATCCCATGTGCTTCCACTGAGGATTCGTATTTTGTGAATGCGTAGATAATGTTAATATTATCACTGAAAATTGAAGTGAGATATCGCCAAGCATCGGAAAGTCAAGATGGCAGCTAGTGGTCCGCTCTACAACAATTACCAGCCTGGTCAAGTCCCACACCCACACCCACACCCACACCATGTTCAGCATCCGCAAGCTTCAGGTCAATCGCATGTTGCTCAACAATCACCCTATGCCCATCAATCACCTCAATACCAGCAGCATGCAGGTAATCAACAAGCCAGCTATGGATCACCTTCAGGTCAACAGATGAACCAGATCCCGCAAGCTCCACAAGCCTATCCTTCGCAATCGCCTCAAGGTCAATACCCTATTCAACCCCAGGTTCCAGGCCAGCAGCCACAGTACCAATCATCTGCACACGGTCCCCAACTTCATCAGTCCCCTCAGTCCCAGCACCCAGGTCTCCCTCAGCAATACGCGCCTGCGCAGCAGCCCAATGTACAGACAGTGTCATACGGTGTTGCAGCACCGCCCACGGCCGCTCAGCATCAACAGCAATACCAGCAACAAGCAGCTCAATTCGCTTCGCCGCCTTCAGCATCAGCTCAAGGACAGCTGCAGGCAACTGCTCAGTCACTCTTCAAATCTGGAAAGGGCTTCTTGGGCAACATCGCCAGCAACATCAAATCCAAATACCCCGCCACCACCAGTGCTGCGTCGACTTCGTCCACGGTCTCGTACACGGGAGAAGCACCGAAACCGACTTATAATCCTGCACAACACCCTACCCAGACGCCCTTGAGCCCGACAAACTCGTTCCCTCAGGGATATGACCCTCTTCAACAGGCGACTCCGCAGCATGCATCACAGACACCACAGCAAAATGTCTCGCCCAGTGCTCCAGGCTATCCTCCCGTATCACATCAAGGTTCTTTTCCACAGTCGCAAGGATTTCCTGAGCAGTCACCCCAACAAGTATATCATGCCCCGCAACAGGTTCCGCATCAAGTGCCGGCTCCCATGAATGTAGTCGCCGGTGCGCAAGCCGCTAACCCCCAGCCGTCAGTTCATTCACCAGGTGCAGCTGCCTTGCCGTATCCGCAGACATCACTGCACCACCAGCAATCGGACCCATATGCACCGACAGCTCCCGTCCAAGCTCCTCAGTTAGTTGCTACGACCGGACCATATGGTGCTCAGCCGGGTTACGGACAAAGCCATTCGCATGTTGTTCCGCCGCAGCCAAACCACCATAGTCCGTCGCCTTACGGAGGCCCGCAGCCATCGTGGCCACAACAGACAAATCAGGCCAACTACAGCCCAGCTGGAGCGGCATCAAGCTCCGTATCCACTGGCCAAACACCAGTGCAAGTCAGCGCTCCTGAATATGCGCACATGGCGATGCACACGCAACCACCACACCACCATGATAACCACATCCCACATGTCTCGTCGTCCTCACATCAAGCCGTTCCACCACTGCCACAACAAGCATTGACATCCAGTCAAGCACAGAACGCTCCTCAGATGGCCTCGCCGCCGCCGCCGCCGCAGCGATACCAGACCACTACAGTGCCAACATATCATCAACCGCAGCTTCACCAGGAGGTCCCTCCTGTACAGCAGCATGGTCGGATTGATGCGCCAAATATTACAATGTCGCCTCAAGTGACTTCATACCCGACCGGTCAGGTTAGCTCCGCTTACTATACACAAGGCAATCCTTCTAGTCCTCCATCACAGCACCCCCCGTCTGAGACGCCAATAGCCCAAGTGCAGCAGAACGGTCCCCCTCCCCACAACCACCATCAAACACACTCGCAGCTACCGCCTCAATTCACTCCATACGCACCCAGGCCCGAGCAGCAAGTTGCGACGCCAGATCAAAGCCATATTTCTCTACCTTCTTCACCTTTGCAGAACTTGAACCAACCCAGTGGGATACTACCATCTGCGCCAGAAGCTGGTGTCCAGTACCAATCCTACAATTCGACAGTGGTTCATCAAGCACAACAAACAAACTATGGACAACCTGTGTATGGCACACCCACGGCGCCTACGAACAATCAATACCCTCAGCATCCAGTACCGCCACCGCCACCTCCAGCTCCAGCTCCGACGACAACAGTACCAGGGCAGAGTGTTCAATCCCACCAGCCCGTTCAGCAATCACCGCATTTCTACCAACCAGTGCCAGCCGGGACTCACCAGGCTTCCGGTCGAGTTACCGAGAATATCTATCAGCAGGATCCACTGGCTTCTTTGTCGGCACAAATGGACAATCTGAATATGAAGAATAGCGAACAACGTATGTCAGCTTCAGAGGTCGCTTCTATTCATAAAGAGGAGGGACCTCGAGGACCACCGCCCTGTTTAGCGGTAGGTATGGTCAGCGATACCCTTCCATATTGCCCAGAGAGCCGCATCGTGGCGTACGCTTTGGATTGGTATCGCCTTACAGCAGTGCCGCAGTACCTTATTTGCACAAGATGCTACGAGGACCATGTCACGGGGACTCACCTATCCATACACTTTGAGCGATACCATTCTCCAGAAGGTACCGAGTCAAAGTGTGGTTTCTGGTCGCCACGGGCTCGAGAGGTTCTTTGGCCTCAAGCCCTTCAGACCAATGACATTGGCCCCCTCCGGGCCTTTGCTGAGAAGACTTTGACATTGCCGAGCTGTAAAGGCAGAGTATGGAGCACTGCTGCTGATGGCGTCAAGTGGTGGGGTATGGTAAATAATGAAGTTGACGGCTTTATTTCGTGCGAAGCTTGTTACGAGGATTGCATTGTTGGTACGGCCTTTGAAGGTCAGTTCTCGCCGCATCGACAACAAGGTCCTGACGAAAATTGGATGTGCGATTTGTGTCTTCCCTACATCACGAACGCGGCTGTGAAGATGTCCAAGACAAATAATTGGAATAGCTTTGTTGAAGCCGCCAAAGCACGTGTTAATCTTCCAGTATGCGAAGGCAAAGATGAAGAATCCAACAACGGCCACTGGATTCTACCACGTCGCAGGATCGACAATATGCGTATCTGTGAAGCGTGCTATCTAGACAAACTTGCACTTACACGCTTTGGCAATGAGTTTGAACGTCATCAACGAGCCGAGGGATTCGATGCTTTTCTGGAGTCAATGGGTCAGAAGTGGAAATGTAGCCTCACCGACATGGCTGTCAACATGAGTATTGCTCTTGAGGCGGCTCTCTACCGTCGTGATTTTGAAGTGTTTTGGAGCGCAGCCAGCGCTATTTGCAGTCTTGTACCGTGTACTGCTAACGGTATCATTGGAGGGAATTGGTGGACCGTCGCAGGCGGGTGTCCAGACTTTGATGTTTGCGAGGCATGCTACAAAGGAGCACTGGAAACGTCCAACCTTGGACGCTTTTTTGAGCCTGCCAAACGAGACCCTGCGGCGACCATCATTTGCAACTTCTGCCCAAGCAGTCCACGGTGGGGCGCTTTCATCACCAAGTTCGCCGAAGCTTTGGACAAAGGTGTTTTCAGCTACTACGGTGCTTATGTTAGAAAATGGGCGGGGGTGTCGAGTTGCCCTGGTATCAAGAACAGAGAAAAGAGTAAGTGGTGGGGACATCCAGAAGCCTTGGCCTGTGAGGACTGCTGGTTGAACTTCGTTGCCGATACACCTCTTGGCGACACCGTTCCGGTCAAAGGTGTTTACGATGAGCGACCTCTGATCTGTCAACTGTGGTCTCCCCGGATGCGAAACATGTGGCTCGCGGCGTGTGCAGCAGGACCGCCTGGATCGCCAGAGTCACAAAAGGCTCTAGATGAGTTCCGTGCTTTTGGTACGAAGCGCGTGCAAGTGTACAATGCCACGGTACCACATATCGAGATGATCCAGTCGATGATGATGATGAAGCGCATGCAGGCGATGCAGCAAGGTCAGTTGAGCCTTATGTATCAGGGGATGAACAGCATGTCGTCGATAATGGGAACGACTGATGGTCATTTGCATGGCAACAGTTCTATTGGTTACTATGAAACAGAGAATGGAGTCACGGCTGCAAATATGATGAACAACATGCATTCTGGCATGGCAGATTCTAATAAGATGAGTGACTGGATGCAGATAGCGCAACTGCGGGCCGCTTGGATGGAGGTAGAGTAAGCTGTCTGTCATTCGTTTTGCAATTTGTTTAGTATGTACCTAGTCAACAGAAAGATGTTCTCCAAGTTTGGTTTAGAAATATATGACACCTGATATTGTGACATAAACCTAGACCAGACTCACGAATTGAGTTCGCTATGCATGGGAGTGACCGTTGAGGGTTCTATAGTTCACTCCTCACACACCCTCTGATCTTGTATTCTTTACTCAACGATCATCGCCTGTTCATCAAATAAATCATCATTTGAATCTGTGTATGTTGTTCCGACGGACTAGAACGTTAGCGTTTCACATAGCATAGGATACGATAGCTCAAAGTGCCGATGAAAAGGGGCTGCAGCCCCAGTGATGTCTCTTGATCTTAATAAGAAAAATCAAGTCAAAGATATCATGAGGTACTTAGTAGGTAAGGCTCCTTGTCTCTTATATTATAGGCTATAGTAAAGGTTTAATTAGATTAAATAAAGATAAAGTTTTCCTAATAATTATATTTTATAAAAGGTATT
>QRAA01000161.1:0-51689 GCA_003670145.1 Fusarium subtropicale
ATATTATATAAACTATCAAATTTTTCGATTGACCATACTATTGAGCGACTACCTGTCCATCTATTTCAACACTAGTAAATCCATTGAGTTTGTGTCTTCCCTGCTGCCACGATCAGTGACATTAACCATGAAGAGGGGGGCAGAGAACAAACGCTTCTTTACTGGAGCCAAGGTTTGATATACACCCATTGGACAAGATGAATTCTTATGCTTAATGGCCGCGTCAGCATGTCGAGATGCAACAACAATGACAACACTTGCTACATGCTTTGGCCAGCATCGATTCAACCCAAAACAAGTAACAGACCCAGTCCATTCTAGGAATGGCGGCGGGTGTTCTCTTTGACTTTAAATACGGGCGTTACAGCTGCATTAGCGGGGTTCATCAGGTACCGCATCTCTGGTGGCCGAAGCACCCGTATCGTCGGTACTACTAGACACTGCATTTACTCTTGACTCTACCTCTAATTCTTAACCTTCCTTAATGGGACGCATCGACTTGGGCGTGTGGATTTTACAACTTTTCTCGTCGATATAGGCCCTCTCTGCGAAATATTCACAGGCGGTCTTGTTCCCTAATTTAAGTACGAGCTCAACTGTGATGCATTTGGGCTTCTAATTCCAGCACATCGCATGCAGGCGAGATTTGCACCCCATTCTCAGCTATGGATGCTGCCTCATGTATCCGCTTTGCGCATCTACTAGCAGGGATTTCCACCCCCATGCCCCCAAAAGGTAAATCGAGCCACGATAGCGAGGAACTTCCAAGACTCTTTCGTTCGCCGTTTCCTCATCGTAGCCTCAAGTATCTGCTAACAAACGGAGACAATTCACCGCATTCCCGGCCGGTCAAACTCGTCCTGTCCCATTTGCCTCTCATGTTTCGCCCGTATCCGCTTGCGATCAAGACGGGGCCTCGATTCTCTCGAACTTCAATTCCCCTTCTTCAACCGAAACGTCATCAATTCTGCAATACAAGAGCTCAACCTGGATTCATCATCTGTAACCAGTTTGTGGCGACTGTTACACGGCGGATCTGTCAAGACCGAGCGAGGTGCACGGCATACAGTTACAGTACTGACACGAAAGGTTGTCTAACCACAGCATTGCCAACAAAGGTCGGTATATCCGGATAAAGATTTCAGTGAATCATCAATTGACTGGCTGATTAATTGATTGATTGATTGATTGATCTGCTTGATCTTCGTGGGGAATTGGCAGCGCTAAGCATTAACGACACTGAAATTTGATATTGCCAATACGATACGAAATAAGGATGAAGTCAGGTCGGCAACAGGGCTTCCGAAAAGCCCCAGGGATACGGACCAAGGAAGCTCAAAGCTTCTTCTTCTCCCTTTCTTCGCGTTCCCATTCCACCACATCTTGGTCCAATCTTATATGAGTGATAGCATATTGGCTCTCATTTCCTCGCCGGCTCTCCTATATTATGCGGCTCGAAAAATAGATATAGCCTGATTGATTGCGCTGAACCCACGTGCTTTACGGATTCAAGATGAGTCTCAGATGATCATCCTGGCCACTCCTATGTGGCTGTGGATAAGAGGCACATAATCGCCGGGGCATGCCACGGATAGATCCAGTGTTGCGATTTTAGGTAAAAAAGCACTTCCATTCTCGCACCACTCTCTAGCCGAAAACCGCCCCTGATTTGTTTTGTCGTGAGGTTCCGAGAGCTTGTTATGAATTGGTTTCACACTCAGTGACAAAGCCTTGATTTCATTGATGATCATGATGATTATAATCATCCAAGTAATTGAAACCAGCAAGCAAAGCAAATCTGCCCTTGTACAGTAACTTCTATCTCAGACAATGACTTTACAGGGGTTGTCGCCTCATATCAACTCCCAAGAATGTCGACCCGCAAGAAAACCTGAGAAAAGTCATCAACCTGGTGTGCCTGTACGGTACTCTGTACCTACTCTGATATGGCAGGCAACGCTAGATATGTGGCTTTGTTCCCGTTGGCTGTTCGGCTGAATCTTCCCGCTGTCCAACTTCTGTACCAAGAGCCTCCCGTCTGCGCCTCCATTCCAGATTCTGGCGTGTAAATCCGACGTCCGCCTCCCTCGACGCGTTGCACTCTTAGACTCTCAACTCTCCACACGCAGCCAAGACTGCGGCTTTGTGTGGGATGTGGATGGCAAGGATGATTTCTTTATCTTTTGCTCCTGGCCAGTCATGATAACTGGCCAAGCCTGTTCCCACATCCCGCATCCATGTGCCAAGGCAGCCAAGACAGCTTACAGTGAGTTCGCGATTTGCAAAGTGATCGCAAAAGGATGATCAAGATTTTCTTTCCGGAAGCTAAACATCTTTGACTTTGGGGTTGAGCCATTAAACTGGCATGGTGGATGAGCTAGAGTCCAACCTGAACACGTATTCGTGCATCTGATCCGTTGCAAAACCCATCTTTTTTTCTTGACTTCTTTGTCTCTCACAACCTTTACGTTGGAGATGCATCGAGGCCCGCTGCAGGCCGGCAAGGGCGCTCTTGGTCCGATTCGTGGCGCAACCGTCTTCGCGCCGTTGGAAGAGCCAGTCTAGCCAGTCCACAAAAGAAGGCCTCCCCTGGAGCCGATCGCCGATAACGAATCAGGTCTTTTCTCGTACGGAGCCAATGAGAGGCATATGTTTGTTGTTGATATCTTGATACCGAAACGACCATGCACTTTTGTAGGGGGCCTAACGTAAGGAGACAACGAGTAACCGAGTTTATGCGTTTGAATAAAGACTGCTATCCATCATTGAATGCCTAGGTTCAGTTCTTTCTGCTGGGTCTGGACCGGTAGTTGAGTACTATGTAGCAACTTGTGAAAACTGGAGGCTAGGTCATGACATCACCACTCGCTGTTGCAGTGCTTGTGGGCGTATATCTGATCAACACCATATGAATAGCATGATGGTAAACATGTACGCCGACCAGGCAACGAAACCTTATTGCTCCATTATGCACATGTCTGTCTCCTCCACTCGCCACATGTACCACATGAACAGACTTCGATATGGCGAGAACTTGTTCGACAGTTCGATCATATCTTGTTCGGACATATACTTCCATTTGCCGCCGCCTTTGGCTTTGAGCTTGGCAACATCACGTCCAACAAAGGCAGCCATTCCTCTCTGAACGCCCAGATCGCCGAGCGAAAAGACGTCCATCCTTTTGAGGGCAAAGCACGCAAACATCTCGACGGACCATTTCCCGAGACCCCTCACTGCAATGAGCTTTTCCATGACTTCCTCATCCGAGGCATCATGAAGCATCTGGGCGCTCAACTCTCCGTTGCCAAACTTCTCTGCGAGCCCTTTGATGTATTCGGCTTTGCGTTGCGATAGTCCTGCAGTCCGAAGCTCCTCGATGGATTTGATAGCCACTTGAGATGGATGCGGGAATCGTGAACCAGGCTGGAGCTCAAATAATGTGAGGAACTTGCCCTTTATTGACTTTGCTGCTGCCCCCGATACTTGCTGTCCAATAATCGAACTCGACAGACTCTCAAATGGGTCAATCTCCTCTGCTAGTCCCTCTGGCGAAAACGCTCGACAGTGGTGGTTCTCAATTAGAGGCTTCATGCGCGCGTCAACCTTGATCAGATAATCGCATGCCTCTTTCAACAGATTATCTGTGGTCGTTTTGGCCTGAGGTACCTTGCTGGGCGAGACAGTTTCAAGATCTCGCGAAGCGACAAGTCTTGACGTCTCTGGTGAGAGGAGCGTCGCATTTGTCAGCTTGGGATTTGCAAGTCGTGTAACCGCCGCACTACGAGGTTTCTTGGTCGAACTTTTAGCCTCAGCAAAAGCTCTTGCAGCAGCTGGCGTTGGTGTTACTGGTGGCGGAGCTACTGGAGTTGCAGTTTTGCCCTGTGCACGCTTTCTTGGGGGTGTTGAAGGTGCCTGGGTCTCATCTTTGGTAGCTTTGCGCTTCCGGGTGTTAGTATTCGACTTTGCCTTGGCCACTGGTTCTGCCTTGACCTCAGACGTGGTGCTGGTACGTGAAGAGCTTCTTGTCACTGCCATCATGTATGGTACAATTGGTCCTGTCTTGGTCCTGAGTGCTTGCGATGGTAATGCGAACGATTGTACGAGCAGAGAGTGATGAAATCGTAAAAGCGCAGAGCGCATGAGGTACTCCAGTTGATGATCAACGACCTGATGTGCTAGATATTCTTGACACAGCTAGGTTTAATTGCTTTGTGGTATTTTCGAGTATGTCTGGCGATGAATGAGATTGTCCCTGGTTCACGTTACTCCAGGAGAAGCATCTCTTTTGTGGCAAGTGAGTTCTGCCCATGTCATTGGACGACTTTGTAAGCGCTTTCTTTGACACAATACGTCAGCGCCTTCAACCTCTTGGTGTTTAAGGTGTGTAAATCAATAATTCTACATCATGTTTAACATTGTCAATATATAGAAAATTGATGTTAGCTACTAAGACGTACTCCAACTTCAACGTCTGTATTCAATGGAAGAACACTGAGTACCTACCTCAAGAGGTATGTATTCGTCGTTAATCTCATGCTCCCGGGTAAGTGCATATCCGCTGACATCATCCGGGAAGTGGGCAAGCACAGTATAGACAGCCCGCCCGTACAACGGCCATGGACTGGAGTACCTATGCAATTTGCCCTAGAACGCCCTAGAGAATGGACCCTGTCCCAGTGCGACATGCCCGGGCACCCGTTGAGCTAAGTGCTTCCATGCTGAGCTGTCGCAACATGGATAATGTCATTAACAGGTTTGTTTTATTTACATGATCTGGCCCATTCACATCCCACATCAGTTCATCTGCATACATTGCTAATCGCGAACCGCCACACACTCGTTTCCAGTCACGATATCGACTCTTGATCAATGCGAATGTTTTCGATTCTCCAGCGACTACTTTGGATACGCTAGGCCCCTTGCGCAAACACCAACGACCCTCAAACCGTCAGCAATAACCCCTGTTCGAAGCACATCAGGGTCTCGTCTGCCCTCGACAAAAGAAGGGACGATCCCATCTGTACCTACCGGAGCTCTACGCTGCACATGATCGAAAACCTAGAGTGCAATTGGCGAATTCAACTTACCGAAACCTTCGTGCCATCTGGCTGCTGCCGACAACGTGTGTGAAGGGCTGAAACCACCTGGTGTTAAACTTGCGACGAACGATTCGAACTGGACGATATAGTGGTCAGGACAACTACTCGACGAATTCGCCATGCTTTCTTCCAATGGCAGAATAAGCTGGAAGGCCGCAAAGGCACATATGTCCCAGAGTAGGGCATTGCGCAGCAACTTGACACGGTCTCGTTTGCTCCTCATCCTAGGTTTAACTGGCATTGTGATGCTATTATACCGTGGTTTTCGAGGAGCATCTCCTGGACCACAAAAGTACTCACCTTCATAGCCAGACTCCAGACGATACATTGACTGACGACTATACAGCGTTCGATGCTGGGGCCCGAATAAGTCACCCATGGAAATGACGCCGAACGAACATGCCCTATGGAATGCGCACATGCAAACACCCGTCCTCTTCAACCACCACAAGCCTCTCAAAATCGACTCCCCCTCAATCCAGCATATCGATCTGAACCCCATTACCTCTACCCCTCAGGCTGTCGTTCGAAACGAACGGATATTGATCCTTACGCCTCTCAAGGACGCAGCTCCCTTTCTGAAGAACTACTTCAAGCTCATCGCCGAGCTCACATACCCGCACCGCCTGATCGATCTTGCCTTTTTGGTATCCGATTCAAAAGATGACACACTTGCCGTACTTGCTTCCGAGTTGGATCACCTACAAAAACGAAAGGACGAGGTTCCATTCAACAGCATCACTATTATCGAGAAGAACTTCCATTTCCACCTCAGCCAGGATGCAAAGCAGAGACACGGGTTTGAGGTGCAAGCACCACGTCGCAAAGCTATGGCTAAAGCGAGAAATTACCTGCTAGCCACAGCTCTGAAGCCGGAGCATTCGTGGGTGTATTGGCGTGATGTTGATATCGAAGAGGCGCCTAGACGAATTTTGGAGGACTTTATTGCCCATGACAGAGATATTCTTGTGCCTAGTAAGCCGGACCAAACACACTTTTCAAAATATGTTACTTTACTGACATCTTCGAGACATCTGGTTCCATAGATTCGAGAAGGGTGTCGACATTGAGGGTCGATGTAAGTGAACAGATCTGCTGGCCATATCATCGAGATGGTTGCTAACATTAGGCTATAGTTGACTACAACTCATGGATAGAGTCAGACAAGGGTCGAAAGCTCGCCAATAACCTGCCGAAAGACACAATCATTGTGGAGGGCTACAAGGAGTTTGACACAGGACGTGAATACATGTGTAGGATGGGCGATTGGCGCGAAAACAAGGATGTTGAACTTCAGCTTGATGGTATTGGCGGCGTCAACATTCTTGTCAAGGCAGACGTGCACCGATCAGGTATGTGACTGAAAATTACATGGGCCATGAGCTCGCGACTGACACCATCACCAGGCATCAACTTCCCAGCTTACGCTTTCGAGAACCAGGCGGAGACAGAAGGCTTTGCCAAAATGGCCAAACGAGCCGGTTACCAAGTAATTGGTCTTCCCAACTACGTTGTCTGGCACTACGATACACAAGAAAAGGGCGGCAACCTATGAATGATGCAGATTTGAAGCTTGCATTGTGAGCTGATCTATTACGAAACAGCCTCAGCTTGTCCTATCTTTTTGGGACTATTTCAACAGTATATGCCGACCCATGACGTTACGCCTGTTAACGTTTCCAACATTTGGGGGAGTGATTTGATACAGGCTCTCAGTTTGAGCCTGGTGCGCAACAGAAAACATCATCTTAAATGCCGATACCCTGTTGTGCTCAACTCTGTTACTATCTATTACATTTTTACTACTGGACTTAATGGGACGGGTTGGAAAAACGCAACGCAGATCTTACGGCAATCTTTGAACACTGGTTCTTGCTACTCGTTTGGAAATACACTGTGCCATGAGCTTAATTTGTGTATGAAGAGTGAGGGAACACTGCCTCTCAACAAACTGGTGGAGTTTGGGGCTTGATGTGTATATGTTGAAGCATAAATTGCCCATGGGAACCGGGCAATTTGTAATTGCAGATTTAGTAATCGATCGATATGTAATAAGCACCTACTACCTGTGATGTAGCTCGCAGTGATTGACCGTAAACATCGACTCAATGCATTCAATAATCTGCGAATAACCTCATGTATAATGTATTCCTGTCATGGGCGTTGAGTTGGTACGAAGCCGAGTTTCCTCCTCAGCGATTGGCCATGTGAGTATTGCGTCACATGGAACCCCCATGTGCACCAAATGTCCTCGTATGGGTATCCCCCACATTATGCAATTAAGAAGAAATGGCGGACAGGGTAGCGTGCCGTCATCACACAGGCAACGATAAGAGTTCAGCAGGCTACCTTTTAACATAATAATACTACCTAAGACGACAACATTGACGACGACGACGATTTAAGACGAAACATACCGAGTACCTGAACTTCCTCGCCTTTATCAAACCCAAAAGCCCTGGATAGTATCAGTGAACTGTAACCCTCTTTCAGCCTGACCCCACTACCCGACACTGAGTCGAGACTCGCTACGCTATTTTCCTGCTTCAACAACATCAGACGAGACCGACTCTACAAGAGGAACAGGACGGGTGCTCCTTATCCTCATCTACTTTAATCTTTTCCCCTATCAATCTTAGCGACCAGCAACCGTAGACATGTGGGGTTGGTTCGGTGGCGCCGCGGCCCAGAAGCGCAAGGATACTCCCAAGAATGCGATCCTCGGTCTGCGAGCGCAGCTCGACATGCTGCAAAAGCGCGAGAGACATCTCCAGAACCAGATCGATGAGCAAGATGGCATCGCACGCAAGAACGTGAGCACAAACAAGAATGGTATGCATCTATCTCGGCGGGCCTGATAATGCGGGGCAGAGATGCTGATATAGTTAATAGCGGCCAAGGCCGCCTTGAGGCGCAAGAAGACACACGAGCACTCGCTCGACCAAACCGTGTCGCAAATTGGTACTTTGGAGCAACAGATCAACGCTATCGAGTCAGCCAACATCAACAAGGAGACCCTGGCAGCCATGAGCGACGCCAACGCGGCAATGAAGCATATCCACAAGGGTCTCACAGCGGATAAGGTGGACGCGATTATGTATGTCCTCGCTTTTCGCCTTTACACTATGTTTTTAGAGGTCGTGCATGTTACTAATATCGCGATACAGGGACGAGCTGCGCGAACAGAACGCCATGAGCGACGAGATCGTCAACGCTATTACCCAAACCCCTATGGGCGACGCTATCGATGACGACGAGTTGGAGAACGAGCTGGACGAGCTACAACAGGAGCAGCTTGATGAGCAGATGCTCAAGACAGGCACCGTCCCTGTGTCGGATGCCGTGCACAAGCTGCCCACGCCGGCTTCTGCAGAGCGTAAGTACCCTGGTCATGTCGTATTTCTTCGAGAGACTAACACGTTATAGCTGTATCAAGCAAGAAGCATGCCGTGGAGGAGGACGACGAGGAAGCCGAGCTTCGGAAACTACAGGCCGAGATGGCCATGTGAGGTCACTATTAGAGGAACTTGATTGCATAGCATTTAGTTGGTTGGAACCAAGGGTGAAACTACACTACCAGCGGCGTCTTTTGTCTCAGACAAGAGACAGCTGCTCAGTGGTATTCTGAGTTTCTCATGCCCTGACGGATTTGTTGTTCTATTGTGGGTGTTATGTCGGCGTCGGCGTCTGCGGCTGTTGTTGACTCTTTTCGTTTAAGAAACCATTTCCATCTTTTGCCTAGGAATATGGCTTTGGCATTGCGATGTTGACCTTGCGGAAGAGACTGTCCGTGATCATACGGTTGAGATATATGTACCTGATCGCGAGCTTTGTCTATGTTGTGGTCAACAAGCCTGGTTTAAGGGAGAGTTTAGATCTTCAGTGCGAATATATCCAGTAAAGTTTGAAAGTAAAGTGTCTCAAAAGAGATGAATGGATTTCTACGAGAAAGATATGGAGAGGTTTGACAAAGAGGGTGCTTTATGGGAGGATAGGCCATTGATCATTTCGAACAGAGTCAATGAACGCTGAATCGATCGATCCAAAAGCAAGTCTTTAGCATGGTTGAGGACGGGACATATGCATCGAAAATGGCAATTATGCTTAGATTCTTTGGTCAGTAGACCAAGATGGGGTGGGCCAAATCACTTGGAAGTTGGATGACTGAAACAAGGGCGGGTTCTTTGGTCAGCCTCAACCCTGGTCTTGATCCCTCGCAACGAACCGAGATGGAGAACTATATTGAACACGAAGTGACGCTAATTAAGCATGTGTCTCTCTTCAGCCGACCTGTATGTGACCGTTTCAAAAAAGAATTCGATGAGAGAAGTTCAGAAAGACCGGCTAACTGAGTCCGAAACTAGCCAAGACCAGGAATGCTGTATCGAGAGTAGAGTAATCACATCCTTTCTTCACATTAACGTTAACCTGATCAATAAAGGCTGTCGATCTGCAATACATGGCCTATACTACGCACTAGGTATGTATGTAGGTCTGGCCTTGATCGAGGCTATATTGACACTGTAATTGGATAGAGACGACCTCACGTGATCAGTCACCGCGTTTCCAGTTGGCTGGTTGGCTGTCCGCTGCTGACACCCAAAAGGACCCTCCCGCGTCTATCGGCGGTTCGGGAAACGTTGACCAGTCATGTCACCACCTCTAACCGCCGCAGCAAACAATATGGCCCTGGGGTCGAGTTTCGTATCGACCGATATGTCTCTCCAGTCAAAAAATAGCTCTTCGTGCAGCTTCTTCCGGATCCAGCCTCTCCCATAATGACGCAGAGAGGATTCGAGAGGCCCGCTCCGGCGGCTCCACGACATCTGAGGAGCCCTGGAGCTGAACAGAAGGCTTGATCTTGCAGGACTTACACCGTCTCAACCTGGTTAGCAAGCGCTGGCCTTACTTTGCTGGTCTCACTATCTCTGTCTAGCTCTAGCTCATCTCATCATGAGCTCTCGTGCTGTAGCAAAAAAAGGACGGCGGCTGCTGAGAATGCAGTCTTCATATGTCCCCTTGTTTCCTACCTTATCCGTTCGATGTGACTGTGTTTCGAATTTCCCTTTTCTCTTTTTCCTCTGTCATCTGTGATAGTTCGTACCAATTCACGCCTAATTTCTCTTTGGTCTTTTCCTTTTTTCTCTTTGTTCTATTGACACGACTGCTCATGAATACATTCCGTTGAGATGCTGGTCATCTCCTTTAATAGATACCCTTCTTTATAGGTGAGCACCTTGCTCAAGGCATGCAGTACCTGACCGGGACTGACCTTGAATCTTCAGATGTTTCGTTGTAGAATGGCCAGTCGGCCATTTTCCTTCGTGCCTTCATGGTTGATATTTTGTGTTACCGCTGTACTGGCGGCAACTAATGTTCCCAACGAATTCTCCAGCTTCATCCCCAGCTGTGCTGCCGAATGTTTCGCTTCTTTCTTAAACGTCAACTATGTCCTCGATACCTGCACAGGGAGGCACTTGTTGGACTGCCTATGTCCTCGAATAGGCGCATTGGGCTTCACTTTGGGTGAAGGCGCAATGCAATGTATATCAGCTGAACGATCCATTGGACTTTGTTCGACAGTCGAAGCGAGCGGTATGTCATCTTCTTCATTTCGAAGCTTACAAGTGTCACTTACACAAACCTAGAGCGAGTCATTGAGCGCGCGTATGCTATCTGTAATGGGAGGCCGAATGCAGCTCACCCAACGCATCTCACCATCACAGCAACATTGGTTATGGATCCTTCAGGAAGAGGAGTTGTTACCTTCCCTCCTGTGGTTAAATCGAGTACTACAACAAGCCTGGAAACTTCGACTACTACTCAGTCATTACCCACAACCTTGGTAATGGATACATCGTCGCCTCCTGTCATTCCAAGACCATCGACGAGAACAAGGATACGATCGACAACAAAAGAGGATATCTCTACAGATTCGCCAGACGAAACTACTTCTGCTTCGGATATCATTTCGATTAGCGAACCGCCGTTTACCAGATCTACAACTTTCGAAACAACAAAGTCTACTTCCACTTTCACTTCAGAGACCCAGACCACCACAGAAGCATCGGGTGGCGCTGGCGCTGGCGGTACGAGTAAAGACGAAGATAGTGATGATTCCAACAAGCTCTCCACAGAGCAGATTGCTGGTATATCAGTGGGAGTTCTTGCCGCTGTTGGGGTCGCAGTGGGAGCCATCGTTTTGGCAAGGTACTGCCGGCGAAGAAAGTATCCTCATGTCAAGACTGGTTTTCTTCCTATGAGGGATACTTGGGGTTACAAGGCAGATCGATCTGATAATGGTGGACACAACTCTTGGATGGTTCACCAACTTCGTCCTGACTTGAACCCTGGAAGTCAAGCACCGCCACCTCCTGCGTACAACAGAGCGAATGCTAGACCCGTGAATATCGGCGTTGCATTGTCACCTCCTTCTTCGAACCGAAATACGGTGAATTCTTCTCCCCTGAGAAGATTGTCGAAGCTACTCCCTGCAAAGCCAACTTTGCCGCACTCATCTTCTGAATCCACTGGCGAAAAGCCCCTGCCTCCTATCCAGCCAGAACAAGAAGCGGATGGACAACCAGATCGAGCTTCAAACCCTCAACTTCCGCAGCCAGCACTTACTGCTGCATCTGTTGCCGCTTCATCACCCAGATCTCGACCCATGCCACCGAAGCTGCATATTCCTCCGGCTGAAATGTCTGCAGTCGGAGCTATGGGAGCGAACAACCGCGAAAGCAACGTAACCGAGTTCGAGGAAGACCGTACGTCGATGTCTCCTAACAATGTCAACACACAGGTCTGGAGACCTCCACCATCGACTCCTTTGTCAGCCACCACCTATTACGTTGCTGATCAGTACGGTAACTGGATTCTTGGTAACCCAAAACGTGCCTCTGTGATAGCACGGGGTTCGCAAGATTCCAATGGATCTCAGGGAGGCGCCTCAAAGCCACCATCAAAAGATGACAGCGGCTCTCTTGGCAACACGGGACAAAACAGTGTCGCCCGGACACTTGCTCCTCCAGCAGAGATTGTCCCTGCGAGTGCTCAAAACAAACCGTACGGACCTCGCCCACAGTATCCCTCACCCTTCTTCTCATCACAATCTCACCCGCGACGCAGTGCTTCTTCTCGCCGCTCAATCACCAGACCATTGACTCGCCCACGTGAAGACTCCAACAGTAGTAGTGCCACAACCATTGCCACGTCAACAGAGTCTTCCATGAGCATCCCTTCCATGACGCTTGAACAGCAAGTCAGCCTCTCTCCTGTTGCCGAGTCCCCTCAATCCGTGAGAGCTCGTCAACAACAGCAGCAACAACCTCGGATACCGCCTCGAGATCCTCGACGGGCGAGCCAGATGGGTAACCCGGGCGATAATGTCAATGCGAGATTGGCCCCTCCTTCGCGGCAGATATTCTACAGTCCTCCTGGTCAGCCAAGTCCAACATTGGGCATGATGCAGCCTCCTTCTGCATATAACGCAGCAGGACAGCAGCCAGGACCTCAGAATACTCAAACTATCCCGAACTCAGGACTCGAGACAACTTCTCCAACGATGCGCATTGTTGAACCGTCTCCTGAGCCGGAGGACAACATCGCAGATCCACCCGCTGTCCACCCAGATCAAATTCGGGCCTCTCCCTTTTACTTCAACCCGCCATACCCTCAACCTCTCCAAGGCCGTCAACCATCACAACAACATCGTCGGTCTACTTCGGGATCTCAGCCTCAAAACTACCGACCGTATCAAAGACCTCCCTCTTTCCAACCATCTCCACGTGAGCAACAAGCAGCTTGGCAACCTATCCAGCGCCTCCACTCTCACCACCAACAACAACGCCATCAACCTCAGCAGCAGCATAACGTGTGGCATCCAGCACAGCGCAACCCGCAATCGTACCAATCTTTCCAGCAACAGCCTACTTTACAGCCCTACCAGCGCCCACCGCATTCAAACATCTACCAACAGCAACCTCACATGTATCAATCATTCCAAGCACGACAAAATCAACAGCCCCAGCCTCAAAGCCAGGGAGGTTACCAATCGTTTCAACCATATTCTGCGCCGCAGCAGGCCCAAATACATCCCTCGCAGTATCAAAATTATCGTCCTCCTCAACCTACGACCACGCCACTTGCCCAATCTGGGAGCCAGGATTCACTCCTTTCCAAGCGTGTCGGTTCCGATCGCGCTGCTGACATGACTATTGGTACCGATCCCGCCAGCAAATCAAAGTGGAATCGTGATGTTCAAAGCAACACACCCCCGAGCTATCCCCTGTCACCTCATTGGCAGCCAACATTGACCCCTACACGACGAGGAGACGACCTGGTTCTGAATGTGCAGTGAGAGAAGAACGTTTCGCATGTACCAACACATGACTCGCTATTTCCTTTATCTTATGAATCTAAAATCAGTTCCCTCTTGTATAATAATATTGCAATTTTTGGAGATATAATGAGCATTAGCCATAGACTGGGAGAAAAAGGCAACAAGACTGCACACGGGTTATTAGGGCAGACATACTTGTATACAATACACTACCTTAGACGTTCATTCTAATTTTACAAGGTTATCTTTCACCAACTCCTGTGCTCTCAATTTGTCTCAAACATCCTTCCGAGAGTTGCTTGCCCCAGCTTGATTATCGCCTTTGTCCTCCTCCTTGATCGCCTGGCCCATCACACAATCCCTCTCAGCAAACTGTCGTGGCTGCTGGGATGATTCGCCCGGTGTTCCAGCAGGTTCAAACGTATCCAACTCTAGGTCATGGAAAGTTTGTTCACTGCTTCTGCTTTGGTTGCTGCGTCGCAGGCGGCGGCTTCCATGTCTTCTCAAGCTTCCTCGCCTGAAAAATCCCTGGGCATTTTGTCGCATATCGTCAACGTGGGTTTCTAGAGCAACGTCCAAAGCCTCCAGCCCATGATCTAGTGTTTCGCGGTTGATATGTACACCTGAATCTATGAGCCTGTTTCTCCTTCGAATGTCCTCCCATCGTGTCAAGTTCCCCATTTCGAGCACATTCATCCGACGATTTTTGCCCATTGGGTTGCCCGTCATCGCAGGTCGCCAAGCACGATCTTCTTCCATCAAAGCACGTATGTCGTTGGGCATAGTGGCCCGGCGTTGGGAGGATTGGCGTCGAGCTTTGGTCAGTTTTTCCATTTCCTCGGACTTTGATCGAGGTATGATGAGTACATTCTTGAACCTGATGAGTACGAGCAGTAATAAGACCGTCAACAAGAAGAGTATGCCCGCAACAACGAATGTTGCGACTTGCTGCCCAAGCTTTCGGGTCACATGGCCACCTAGAGCGGTTGCGCCTGCTGCCAGGATATATGAAAGGGAATGTATTATGGCAAAACCTGCTGTCACTCTTGGAAAGGACGAGTAGTTGGTCCTCCGATGGTCTTGACCCGATGGATCACGGTGGAGACCAACCATGCCAGGAGATAGGTCTGACGTATCGAATGTTTCCATGATGAGGCCATTGCATTCAGAAATTGCAAGACACGACAAGAACCCCATGCACAGAGCAAAGAAAGCAGGAACGACAGAGCTGATCGGTGGGCCAGAAGAGACGGCAGCATAACAGGCGGCCCCGATGGGTAAGGATATCGTGAAGATGGCCCGTCGAATGAGATGCGATGACCACGCAACCTTTTTGCCTATAGTCTCTCGATTGGACTTGCCTTCTCGACGGCGAGATCTCGAGAAGATACTGGCCTTTTGGAAAGGGATTGCAAGCAGAGCGCCGACAGCCACGGCGGCAACATGGAGACCGACGTGTGGTGATCGTAGGCGGTAGAATCGAGAGACAAGCGAGCCCATCAGGATGATGACAAGGACGATCTGTGCATATATCCATGAGACATAGATCGCCATGATGGCAAAGCCAGGTTGTTCAAGCATCTCTAGGGACAAGCGAACACCATGATATGCTTCTTGACCCCACCACTTGGGACCTGTCTTAACTCGATGCATCATGACTTCTCCTCGGGCTAAACGTCGTGAAATGTCCCCTCCAGTTCGTACCTCCGCAATAGATCGCCGGAAGGCAGACCTTCGTACTTCGGGGCATATCACATTGAGGATCAGCACTACTGCAATCAATATGATACTGACGTAAAACCCCCAGGCCGGGGGATGTCTGTCAATAATGGCGGCACCGATGAGAAACCCAACGCCGAGGGATCCAATCCAGCACC
Source organism: Fusarium subtropicale (assembly GCA_003670145.1). NCBI lineage: Eukaryota > Fungi > Ascomycota > Sordariomycetes > Hypocreales > Nectriaceae > Fusarium > Fusarium subtropicale. The sequence continues at coordinate 15,318 of QRAA01000161.1, forward strand.
ATGTCCAAATTCCAAGCCAGATGCCCATGCCTCCCCCATGCCTCCTTGCGTCAAACTGGTCAACAACCTCTTGATGAGGGTGTCTACACATCAAAGATGCACCAAACAGGTCTGTCAGAACCGAGTGAAAGTTCATGCTGGCAAATCCCAGTGAGCCACCCATGAGTGTACGACAAGCTAGAAGCATGGCTCGCCAGTAGGTGGTGTTTGTCAATCTTTGATTACTGACAGCGATCGCTTGGGGGAAAAGCAATGGCATTGCAATGATGAGGCTTGACATGATATATGGTTTCCGACCGTGAAGTAGCGGCAACGGCCAAAGAAAGAACGAGGGCAAAGCGAGAGCTAGGAAACAACCGGTGTTGCCATGGATAGCAACGTGTGACTGATCCACGATGTAGTATTGAATTGAAGGAACCAGGCCCGTGTATATTCCAAGGAGTACTCCAATGAGGGCTGTACTCAAGCAAGCGACAGAAGCAACAAACCGCTTCCGAACTGGCGACCAGTCTCTCGCAATTGGATGCCTTACGTGTGACTTTGGAAGATTGAACCCACGCGTATCACGTAGACTGACGTGTGATCTCTTTCGTAGGTTAATCCCATGTTCGTAGTGCAACCTCCTACCAGCAATATCATTCTCCTGTAGGGCGTCTCGTCCACTTCCGCTTCCAATGGCCGATGGGAGGCTAATAGATGAAGCACAGTTTCGAATCTTGGCTTCAGTGCCTTTGCTATTACCATCCGGCTTGAGAGAAGTAACGGTGCTGAGGAGATCCTCCAGCGTGACAGACTTGCGTTTGGGCTCCACCTTTGTTGCGTGACTGGGCGACCGTGAGAGGGCATCATGTGGGATTTGTCTCGAGAAGCTTCCCTGGCGTGTACGGTCAATGTGACTTCTCGTTCGAAGCTCCTGATACATTCCCGAATAACTCTCGACAACATCAGCTAAGCGTGGACGTATTGGCACGGTGGTGTAAGTGGCAGCACGTCTATATTGTGGCTTCCCATGATGGCCTTGACTATTTTCGCCTTCTGTAACCACTTCGTCTTCTTCTTGAGTCTTAGGCGATGTATTTGGCTTAGCAACCGAGTCTGGATCCCCTGCTTCAGGATGAGAATTTTGGTTGTCGTGAATCGCAGTCTCCGAATGGTCAGCTGCCTCTAATGTAAGCGAGAGGGCCTCGTCAACAAGTCTTTCGAGATTACTGAAAGTGTGTTTAAACAATAGGCCGTCAACGTGATGATTCAGTTCACCAGGTAGAGGAGACCAAGAAGATAGTCTGTGCGGAACTTGGTTGCTCGGCAGTACAGGTTCTGATGGGCGTCTATCATCAGCTCTAACCGACTTCGTTCGAAGTGATATTTCTTTAAGCATGGGATCAAGCGATCCGCTTAGCCGTGACAAACGTTTCAGCCATTGGCTTTTCCACAAATATTCCATGATTGACCCAAAAGATCGGCTTCGACCCGATGGTTGCGCATATGCGATCGACGGTTCGCCGGGTCCAGCCGGTGTGGATAGTTGCGTATTCGAGTCGTGGAGATTATCGTGGTGATCGTGCAGTTTGACCAGCTGGACTTCTGGCATCCCAGCACTGGATGATTGAGTATCATCGCATGGACTTGGTTCCCCCTCCTGGCTGCCAGGGCTTACGGGAGCCAGATCAGTGTTGGAATTTCGGTAAGATGGATCTTTAGTATGACCAGAGAAGTAATCAAACGAAATAGACCTACTGCACTGTCGGGTCGCATCGTCTTTAGGAGAATGCTGAGAAAGAATGGGTCGAAAGTTCCAAGATGGAAGCCCGTCAGCATGGCCCTGATTGTCCGCATGAGGCCTTGGTTGTTCTCGTTCCTCTCGGATCAAGTCTTTCGCCTGAAGAGTACCAGACTTCTAGTCCTCGTCGGAGTTGACATTGCTCAAGTCGAGTGGGGCTTGGTTCAGCGATGGCTGGATCCGTGTCTCATCGCGTAACCCTGTATGCGCACTATCCGTGGCAGTCCCGCTTTGTGATAAAGAGGATTTGTGGTATGTGAGACCAGGTAAAGGACTGTTCACCTCGACCGATGTCGTCCTCGACGTACTCAAGAGAGGTTTCGAGACCATTGAAGATTGATCTTTAGTAGAAAGAGTGCTGTAGATCTGGGACGGTTTATGAAGTAGTTGTTGAGATCTGATGCCTTCTCCCTTATGCTTCTTTCTTGGGATGTCCACGGATGGACGCCCACTGGGAGGAGGCGTGTGATCAAAATCGCCGACAGCTTGCCCTTGAGACTCCCTTCGAGGGAGAAAGCCACGAGTGTGGTCAATAATTGTAGAAAACATTACAGAGTCTTGGAGGTCTTGCTCAGACGAAGGGAATGATGGCGAATTGCGAGTAGCAGAAGTGACACTACCTGTCGATGATGAATGAGACCTGCCGTCCCGGAGCCCTTGCGTCGACAAGGGTTGCGGCGAAGGAGACTGATCAGTAGAAGTGATTTTGGCTAAAGCTTGAATGGCCTGGGTTGACAAAGTGATTGATCGAGACAAACGAGCATCGGACATGAGGGTGTTCTTGACAGTAGGTGCACGAGAAACAGTATCAATATTGTTTATTGCAGTAAAAGAGGTGAATGCTAGGTAGGATACAGGCGAGGCGAGAAGAGGGGGGGGAGGAAACTCGGCGAAGAGTTTGGTGATGGAGATGAAGGGTTACGAAATACGATTGTTGCGGTAACGTCCTCAGTGGGTGTTGTTGATTCCTAGATGGCAGGTGGTGGGAAGTGCTTTCCCTGATGCAATTTGAATTTTCCCCGAGTAACCTCATCGCACTTGCTCATTCAAATTTGTCCTTACATGGAAGGCACGAAGGTAGCTCACCGAGCAGGAGCAAGCAGCTTCATCCACCAGGTAATATTTTAGTCCCCTTATGATCGACATGACGATGTAGGAATCTCGCTTATACTGGAACCTGACTCGTAGATAACGATGAGCTCAACAACGTAACATTGATCACCGCCATTTCCATTCATGAAACATAGATCCTGGGTTCATCACTTGAACGGTCGGGATGGTATACGTCGCTTATACACCCTGGACCGTTATCCACATAAGCGCAGCCGCGCTTGTTACTTCTGACAAAGGCGAGACATCCCTGTCGGTTCTTGGTCCAAGAACGCCTTGAGCTCTCCACTACACGTCATACCCCTGCATACAAACTGTCCGACACGGCATCTGCAGGGATCGTCAAGCCTAATTCCTGGAGACAGCTCGCCACTGCCCAACCTACATGCCTCCGTACCTACTAACCCACAGCATCCTGTCAGCACGGTACCCATCGGAAACTCAGTCGATTTCTTGGTATTCCGAGTGCCGTATCACATTACTGTAACATCGACTGCAATGCCGTTACATGCTAGGCCTTTTGGCGGGCTCACCTCAGCTGCGCGGACGAATCAGTTTCTCGAATCGCCCGACGCAAGCTTCAGGCAACGGTTCCCCTATGTCAGCTTGGTGAATTCAAAGGGGTGAGCTGATGTTGAATCGACCAATTGTAGTAGTGAATTCGAGTTCCCCTTGGACACTGCATATCCTGTCAAACGTTGTAAGTTGTAAGGTTGCAGTTCTTGGATTGTTACATCCGAGGACTTGGATGACGAACAACTCTCCCGCATACTATATAATGATATTATTATAACAGCCATGTTACGAAGTCCTATTCTTATTCCGCGATTCGACTCTTGCTGTTGTTGCGCAGTCTTACACAGCATGCTATCCTAAATCCAGACTAAATTAACACCCTCGATTTTCCCAACGGTTCGACGGATCATCTCATACCCTTGAATAGTTCCTTGCAGCGCGCCAGTGCGTCTAATCGCGCACCGTCGGCTAATCATAGCAGGCTCCAGCCATCCTAGTCAGCTGCGCCAAAAAAGTTTCCTAACTAAAACAACCGAAATCATCTCAGCAAGGTTTCACACCATATGATATGATTGGCCTTGCTTACGCCTAGTACACCCATCTCTTTCGCCTGGCTCGATCTGGTAATTTGCTAGGATGCACAGCCTAATAATAGGTCATTGACGCTATCTCGCCTAGCCATTGGCTTAGACAATGCCGAAGCTGCTCATTGCTACTGCAAGGCTGTAAACGAGACTAGTTCCATCTTGTAAGTGTTTTTAGACTTGTCTGCCTTGTGGCTGCTATACTTGGATTCGCTTGTTTAACGAGGCCTCCTTGCGATTGTTTCAACAATGAAAGCTGTCCAAAGACTCAACGTTTCACAATTGTTCAAACCCTAGGAAGAAAGAAAAGTTTCTTCGGCATGCGTTAGTTTCAGCCTGGGTTTTTTAATAGGTACCCACTTGAGAGTCCCCTGTATCCAGGACTGTGAATAATATGACTGTAACAACATCGGACTTGATCAATCCTGCTAGATATTATCACGAAGCTATAGAGAAATGAATATAGTGAGATAAAGTGAGGAAAATGAGAAGAGAGTTGTTTCTATTTGCTATATCATGATGAACGCTCTGCGTTTCTAATTGTGTCGTTTGCCATATGATTGGGAGTCCAGTCCCCAGGTAGGTACACAACAGTTGTGACTGCTACAGTCGACGCATTGTGATTGAAAAAGACGTTGATCAGCATCGTGCTCTTTCTTAAACAAGACAGAAAAATGGCCAGCCATCTGTTGTTTATATCAAACGCTAAGTTCATACAGGCCCGCTATTTCAAATGCCAAAGGCCATAAAAATCCCAGAGACCCTAGAGTGGCCCATCCTTTATCAAAAAGGATGTCCAAAAAGAAGAGAAAGTTGACAAAGGTGGTTAAAGAAAAAAAGAGACAAAGAAAGAAATTCGCAGTCCAAGAGTAGAGGTAGAGGGGCATTACCTGTAATGCCACTGCTTTTCCATGCCAAAAATAAAACCATCCCCGTCTAAAAGTGCCGTGAGGCTCTCAGCAAATGCTGTTCCAGAAATGTAACCCAGTGTTGTATATCCCGACTGATTCCCAGCCAAGCAAAAATGAAGTGGTACCAGAATAAACCCCCCGCTATGAAAAAAAAGACAATAATTAGACGCCATCAAAAATGTGAGATGAGAGATGAGTTTTTTTGTTCTTTTCTGGCTGTCGACGAATGCCCGATCCGACGAGCAAATGGCGAACGTTTGAGACGTTCAGGGAAAAGGCCGTGAGGAAGAATCATGTCTCATTCCAAAATCTTCAGCGACGTTTTGGGGGTCCTCGTAATGGAATGATCGATAAGGCAAGGCTAATGAACACCATAAATGCAACGAAAATGCCCTGCCAACAAAAAGGAGAGCTGCGATGGATTGAACGAGATCAGGTATGCGACCCAATCGTTGAAACTGAATAGAACCAGTTGTGGAGAGTGAGAACTCATTGTAGTAGACACAATTGTTCATCGATAGCTTCTTGAGCTTGAGTGGCTACTGTGGTAGCCACTGTCGGAGTAGCTGTGCGGTGATGCGTACTGGGCGCCATGGCTTGCGTGTGCTGAGCAGAGATAACCGACGAGTATCGTTCGCTGCTGGATAGAATGACCTGGTCGGCCATATGATGCGCAGCGGTCGATAGCGTGTGTGTAGTAAGGGCATTTGCAGCCGGAATACAGTTCGACGAGTTGATAACACATGGTTGCAGTGTTGGGCCGGAAGTTGTTGGCCAGGTGTTGATGCAAGGGTGTAAAAGGGTTGTAGATGGCTCAGTTGAAGGTGTCTGAAAGTGTTTGGACCAACCAATTTACAGGTTCGTCGAGATGGGTAGGCCGTTGGTCGTAACGAAGGCAGATAGTGAAGCGTAAGAAGGATGAAGTTTGCAAACGAGATGGTCGATATCAATGGAGAAGTGCTTGCTTTATGAATGTCGTGAATAAAGAGATAGGAAGTGAGAATAAAAAACATTAGCTTCAAGAGAGGCATCGCAGCCTTATAGGCCTGCTTGTAGCCTGGAGGAGAGTGTCGAAGCTCATAGCGACACTCCCCGATATGGAGGACTACTCGAAAGAAGCACTCCCTCACAAAACACCAGGAGGATGTGCGGCAAGGCACCAGTGACGCCAGAGACGCCAGTCAGAGTGCGTGAGAGCGATAGCCGCAAGTTGAGTCTGACTGTCTTAACAGGTGACAAAGGCTGAGGCGCGTCTATTGCAGGCATGGAATACCTAGTGCAGACCCACAAGCACGAAAGATGCCTTGGGTCTGAGGGGGGGAGGGGGGTCGGATGGATCTTTGAGATTGGGGGCTTTCTTGTCTCGGAGGCTATGGCTCTTTAGGACTTTGTGTGTCAGTTCCCCTGTGCCCTGGTTTATTTTGTGGCATCGGGTGTTGCTTGTCCCGAAAGATCCAGCATCAGAAACATGGACTATCTTTTTGCGAGTGAGACTGCAAGAACACGCACGGGCTTGTTCTCAAGGCGCAGCGCACGCAAACTGCGTAGGATCAATGAGCCTGGGTACCCGTACCGCACTGTAGTATCAACAGGGCAAGGGTCCAATTGGGACCCGTGGCAGGGGTAGGGAGAACAGAGTCCTGTAGGTACAGACACCATAAGTAAGAAAAAGGCGACGACCGATTCTCAGTCCTTCCATACCTAGGAAACAGTTCCGCTCCCGTTCGAGACGGACAGGCTCGGCGTGAAGAGTCATCTCAGCTATTGGTCTGAGACAGGGAGGTTGAATTGACCTGCAGCAGGGCTGAAGGGGTGGGTTACAGGGCCTAGAAGTGATGTGATGCAATAGCGACAGTTGAAATTCATCAGATTCCACTGTATTTCACTGTAGAGTGCCTACCTAGGTACACTACCGTCGTGTCAATATGCATGTAAGAAATAATATGGTACGTTTTGTTCTTGTTCTTGTTCTTCCCGTGGCCGAGGGTGTTGTAGCGTAACGGGACGCGTAGAAAGAGAGAAACACCACTGACCAGCTCAATACGAGAAGGCAGTTTAATGACGTCAATTCGATATGGTGAGAAGGAATTGAACTTGCGAATGATCGAGGTTCTAGACCCTTGAATAGACAATGAAGGGCGCACAAGGCGTGTTGGTTGTCACCATTGATGGTACTGTAAACGGGTGTCGCATTGCAAGTATAGGCATCGTAGAACGAAATCCATAATTGCCTTGATACCTACAGCATGGATCGTGGAGAAAATGAAAATAGCGTCAAAAAATTAGGAACTTTGGCAAGTTAGTCATTCAAGGCAATGGTTCGCCCGGCTCATGCCCGTGACACCTGCCGCGTTGCAGGAACGAAACCCAGCACACGTGCCTCCACCAAGGCAGGCAGATCAGGCAGAGCTCTACTCTTTCTCGCATCGCCGCTCTTGAATGAGTAACAATCTTCATTTGTCTCCCTTTCTTTTCTCCATCGTGCGCAATACGATGGAACTTTGAAACAGAGTGACTGACTGACATGACAGGAGAAAGAAGCCCAGCCACTGGCCAAGGACTGATGCCTGGATTGCCTTACTTGCCCCAGGTAAGTATGTATTTGCTTGCCTATTTCTTTAAATATTCTCTCAATCAAAGAGAAAAAACACCACATCGGGATACGATACAATACCAGAATCCCATAGTCTCAACATGTTTCAACGGTCACGTTCAGCACCATTTATCAGCGCTGTGCTGACCCTTGTCGCTCGGCACTTATGGTGGTGGTGGGTGAACCACGATGGAGGGATTGGGATTGTTTGGGTGGCCTTTCTGCGGCCAAACGTCCCGGTGCTGGGGCACTGGAGTAGTTTGAATCTGCTAAGACTCTGTAGGGGTTGGTTACCTGCCCCCTGGAATCTGATTCGGCTTCTTGTTTCTTGTTTCCCGTTTCACGCCCAGCCCAACTCTACAGTTGGACAAGCCACGTCCCGAATTTAGAGTCAAAGCTACCGGCAAGCGAGCCTAGAACCGCAGGGATCAATCATCTCGACTATTGCTCCCGCTATCTATTAATTAATCACTGCATCATAGCACCACATCATGATGAGTTCTGTGACATCAGAACAGCAGCCATGTATCCTTCGACTGCAACAGGAGGGCGAATAGATCTGGCTCAACACTGAGTTATCAACATGCTAAACTCATACCCAGATACCTCTCAATGACGAGGTATACCGGCCATTCTACTCATATACAACTATTCGAGTGTTGCCTACAAACTGCAAAGTACTGGAAACAGACCGATTCGGGGACCACATCTCGTAAGCCTCTCCCACAGACACCCCAGCACCATGCTGACCGTCTTAGCAACTAGATCCCCTGTCAATCGTAAGGCTGTGTCTGCATCAACCCCCAGTCTTGGCAATGCTTGCTCTCTCACCTTGTTCGCTCGCCCTTCACCGTTTTTGTTCAACAGCAGGTGTATTTTTAAGCGTTCGTACCATACTAGCCATTTACATTGGTTATTCCGTACGTCAAGGTTTAACATGTGTATTTGCGGTTTGTTGTCCCCATTTAAGCTCCCGAACGGATCAACTGACAGATCCAAACAAAACTCGTTCTTGGAAAGAGATCTTGCGTTCCGTAACCTGCCACACAGGCCTGTGTGCTCAATTGCACCGGGTTTCTTGTGACTTCCGTCCGCGACCGGGACGGTGGAAATTGACAGCACGCCAATCAGGCCTGTCGCACGGCGTCCAGGTGCAACTGATATGCAGCACTACCTCAGCCCTGGAATATTCTCGAGCATCCTACCAGGATAGTCAGTCCGTACTGGGAAATAATTCCATCTCTATTGTCTGCACCTCCATATTAGGGGGTAAACTATGCGGTTTTACATGGGCCACATGCTGAATGCTCCGTCTAACATGTCTTGTTCTGTTTTACACACAGTATTCTGACATACCTACCTAGTTACCTAGGTGAGACTGCTGGCAAGCTGCCGAGACTTTTCCTACTCCTTGCATGATATCTTGACCTTCTTATTGGAACGGGGCACAGAGCTGTCCGCCGCTGCAAATAGGAAGTCTGACACCTGACTGCCTGAAAAGGGTTTATGCCTCACGTGAGCTCTTATAATCAATTTGCTGACGACGAGGCCTCACACAAGAGGGACAAGCCTTCTAAATTGAGATTTCTTTTTCGATATTCAAAGCTTCCAAAAGTGCCGCATTGAAAGAAAGGAATAACACATGTCTCAAAGTCACACAACGTTTTGCACCAGGTTGGTTTCAATGCACGTTCACTGCTACTGTGCATGGAAATTCTCATTGCTGCACATTTCTGCACATCGCTCGTTGCATTCTAGAGTGCTATCGACATATGATCGCATGTCTCACTGTACCCCCACACTGACTGACAGTTACCGTTCACATGTCTTGCCATAGACACCATCTTATGACAACATACATCCAATTGGTTCAGACATAGCCAATTACCCCTGATTGGAAATCATGTCTCAGGTACGTTTCGACCCTACTTGTAGTTTATCTGGTGTCCCTTCTGTTGTTAGTATCATGGGCCGACCGTTAGGCAGGGAAGCAAATATAGTAAAGCCGTTCATCAGCTAAGGCCATAATAAGCCTGGAGCTAATGCATACGACAGTAAGTAGTTATTCATACCTTTGAAACAAGAGTCATATCTGAATAGGCATCAAGAAGACCCCTGTTGAACTCGGGATGCAGGTAAGGAAAAGCCAGTGACTGGCTGGTCAATGTCCAGTTAAACGCCAATACCGAAGACTCGGGGAAATCACGCGAGAGCACAAAACGAACGTTGGATACCCCCATTAGTTCACAGCAATAGTCATCGGTGCCCTTTCTGCCTAAAGAGTGACATTGCTGTACAGGCCATCAACTTGTTAGAAAGCTTGTCGTCTCGTCCGGTGATCAAGTGCTACTGCACTTACTCACCCACCTTTACCAATTGACAATTGCTCATGATAGCACTGACAACATACCGTTACCATGATGGAGGGTTCAATGACCTCACACGTCTGTTGCACAATGATAATGACCCTTCAGCCTTGCGCAGAACCCATTGAACAACCCTGTCGTCGACGGGGAACGGGTCAGTCCCCTGCTCATCCGGCGGCGGCGCCCAATGATCGGAGCCCGGAGAGGGGCGACACTGCATGCCCCACTGGCTGCGCCTCCCGCCGTGGCTTGCTCCCCGGAGTCGCCGGCGGACAAACTTGACTTACATGATGCTTTTCCGGCCATATCATGACAACTTCTTGTCCTCATCTGTGCTATTGCAGAAGCTATCCTACACCTAAACAATTACATGCTGTACTTGTTGCGGTCGGATGCAAGGCGTCCAGATGCTCCACCCTCGTGCTTCCGTTGCTATTCTTTTTCCGGGCACTCGCCCTGAGGCATGAGTCTGCCTTGGTCCTTGGATCAATAGACCAAACCATGCCAGGTACACATGCAGTCGTCTGAACCTACTACAACGGATGTAAGGTCCCATATTCGGCCAGATCCCGTTGCTAATCTTGTCATAAGCAGACCCCTACACGTCACATTTGCCAATCATCATGTCTCCCGCTCTTTCTGACTGTCATATTTCCCACTTTCCGGGACACCAGAACCACGGGTCGAGAAACCTAGTTTTGAATTGCTTGACGCCGCGGCTGTCTATCGATGCAGTCACAACCTCTCTCCACTGCCTCTGTCACCACCCAAAGAAAGATGTCACCGCTTACAGTTAGCAGAGTATCAACCGTTACAGAAACTCCCTACCACAGCATTACCGCCGAGTTTCAAGTCTATCAGTCTGACCCCTGGTGCTGCCGTGAGTCTCGGCGTGGTCCATGATCTGTCCGACATCATAGTGCGTAAGGCTGATCCGTACTCGCGCCGATGCTTCTCGAAATTGCACCATCTTTCGAGCATCTAGACTTCAGCTCGATGAAGATCATATAAGCATCTGACGTCGTTCAAGTTTCCAGCTTCGAGTTCTCGTCATCATAGGGGAGGCCTCAGTCAAGAATCAAGAGAGGATGGCGAGTCTAGTCTCGAATATTCCATTATGTGTATGTAAAGCCGTTTGGATGCCTAAAAGGCTCGCTGGTGCAGAGTCGTACCGTACTTGCCAGCCCCTATACTTCTATAACCCTCCGATTCAATACGGACAACAACATCTATCGAGTTAAGTTGAAACAGTCGTCAAATCTCGTGATATACACGCTTCGCTAGGTCACATCCCCAATACCAAAGCTATCTTGGCTCGCTGGTCGTTGCCTTCTGTGACACGACTTGCCCCCATGCAACCTCATCGCAAGACAACTGCAAAGTGAACGTCACCAGTCGCTGCGCGTATCTGGTCACGAGTTCCGAAACAAACAAATGAGATGAATCGCCACGCCACAAATGAGTCTTCCTCCTTCTGCGCCCCTCCATACCCGTAGTTGTAGTGATGCAATCATGTTGTTGTAAAAAGGAAAATTTTTGTCGTCACAAATTGCGCCGCAGCGCAGTGTATGGTTTACCCAATAGCACACAAGTTTGAAAACGGAAAAAAGAAATGCTCGACACAACCTGAACTCCAATCGTCATGAAAAGCCATTCTCTGAAATAGAACTATGATCGTCGACTCATAGCAGCCGTTGCACCAGCAGCTGCTAAATCTTGCTTTCCGCTCACGCTCCTGCCAGCAGCTCGAGGTAAGCCGCTCGCCCCTTGTGGGAGCCCAGTCGTACCGGCGCTGGTTCGTTTAGCTGGCATGGAGCTGATAGGTCCCATCTGTCCCGAGGCTTTGCGAACAGGGCCAGAAACAGGTTTGTGGGGGCTAGCTCCAGATCGCAAGGATCCGAGAGGTTTGACAGCACTGCCTGGGGGGTCGGGGAGAGGTCGTGGAGTAGAGATAGTGTTGTGTCGCTTCATAGGTGACGATTCACGGGTTGGTGGCATACGAGGAAGAGGCATCTTACGCCCAGTAATGAACTCGTGCCGAATCGCGTCCTCGGGTTTGAGTCGTCTTTCTGGGTCCCAGCGTAAACAACGCTGCAAAAAGTCCAAGAATACCTCATCGTCGCATTTGAGTACTTGCGACAAAGTCTTGGAGGAAGGACGGCGTCTGCGGCCCTTGGAAGATACTGTGAGGCGAGGTTTGCCCATTGAGTCGAAGAAGAGCTTCTTTCGGGTGCTCTTCTCGATCAGGTGCTTCTCAGGAGGCCCAAATACCTCCATGATACACGCAAGTTGTTCTTGCTCATTTTCTCCCGGGAAGATAGGAACTCCAGTGTATAGCTCTGCCAAAATGCAGCCAACACTCCACATATCAATGGGCATGCCATAAGTCATGCCGAGAATGACCTCAGGGGATCGATAGAACCGGGACTGAATATATGTATACACCTTCTCATTTTCAAAACAGCTTGAACCAAAGTCGATGACCTTGATCTCTGCGTGAAGAGGATGTCTGAGGAGGATGTTTTCGGGCTTAAGATCACAATGGATGACTTTATGTTGTTTGAGAAGATTGAGCGAGCTGAGGATCTGCTTGGTAAAACGCCGAATGATCCTGATGGAGAAACCTCTGAACGCGTGTGCCTTGATCAGTTCGTAAAGGTTCATGTCCAGCAGCTCTGTGGATATACAGAGATGACCACGGAAATAGAAGCTTTGCGTGAAGTTGACCATACTGTGCTTGTTCTTTGGGTCCTAGAAGAAGTTAATAAAAAATGTCATAAAATTCATAAATAAGCTTGCTTACCCATTCGCGAAGCTTCTGCAAGATGTTGACCTCAACAAGAGCTTGTTGGTGGAATCTCTTCTTATTTCTGATGATCTTGATTGCCACCAGTCCACCCGTCTTGTGATCAATGCAGCGGACGACTTGTCCAAAACTACCTTTTCCGAGAACATCAATGATCTCATATCGGTATGCAAGGTGATCTCCAGGGACAATGGTATAATCTCCGCGCTCATCGTCGTAGCCAAAGTTAGGCGCATCAGATTGAAGATCACCAACCACTTTGTGTGCATTCTGTGTTCCGCAGAAGAAAACGTCGGTGTAATCAACAATCTCACCTCGCTCATAAATATTGAGCATAGCAATACGAATAGCTTCGTGAGCACCGACTCGTTCCTTTGGTGTCGCCCGCTTTTTGAGAGCATCCAATGTCCTGGCAGCAACGTCTGTTTCCTTGCGTCGAGAACCCAGCTTGGCCATTTCCTCCTCGGCTGCTTGGTCATCCTTATCAAGATCAGCAGAATACGAGTCGGGTCCTTTCGCCAGGCCGGAGGAATTCCTGGGGCGGAGAATCTTTTGCATAACGGAGGTGTTTCGGCCAACAGGCATTGTCGAAGGATCAGGGGCGGGCTTTTTCGTAGTCCAAGAATCATTCTTGGTCTTGTCATGTGTAATAAGCCCATTCAGACTACCGCCTGAACTCTTACGTCTCCTTGTATCGAGATAACCGCCAGGGCCTTGCTTCATATTCGGTGATGGACTAGCTTGTTTGACATTGGATAAGTTGTTGAGGGTGGCTGAGATTGGAATCCTAGGAGGCGGCATAGGTTCCTCCGGCTGCTTTGCATGTGACTTATCAGGAACATCTCCAGCGGCGGTTGTGTTGTTCTTGGAATTTCCACGCTTCCAGGAGAGGCTAAGTTTTCGCCGGATAGAACTCATAGAAGACGGCGTTTGCGGTTCTTCTGGTGTAGGCTCGGGGGGAGGGGATTTAGAGCTGGTGGATTCGGCGTCTTTCGGTGCTCGAGGGCCTGCGGGCTTATGGTGAGGCTGATCTTGGAAGATGCTCGCGTCCGATGTCGTGAAGTCAGCACCCGTTTTGGATCGCTTCAGGAAACCGTGATCTGCACCTCCCTTGGGCAGAGAAGATGATAGGAAAGGCGACATGCTTTGTTTGTGGTCAAGCTCCTTGTAAGCCAGCGAGGACTCGGTAGAACTAACATCGGGAGGCGTAGGAGTGAAGTGGGCATGGTGGACAGAGCTGCTACTCCTCAGAGAGGGGAGCTCAGGAGTATCCCCGTGACGAGTCTTGGCAAAGAAAGAGCTCTTGGAAGCTGTCATCGGAGTCGTTGGTGTCTTTGGTAAATGTCGTGGTGGTGGGGGGGTTTCATGTCTGTCCACACTATTGTGATCTTGCAGGGCTGCAATTTTGTTAGTTGTTGGCGTGCTCAATGGTCCGAGATTCATTGGAGGTAGTCGTAGTGGCTGCAGATGTCGCTTGTTAGGGGGTGTGGCTTTGTTGTCAGGTTCAGCGGCCACCATCGGTACATAGCTCCGTTGACCACTTGGCTTTCTATGCAACTTTGTAGGCTCGGGAAAGACAGGCATCGATATTACGCCGGTTGGGTTCGAATTGGCACCCATGGCATCCATGTTGCTGAGTGCAGTCTTCTTCTTTTCCATAAAGTAGGTATCCGCAGGCGAGTCCTTCGGGGACTCATATGCCTTTGGTATAGCAGGGACAGGAGGCACATATTCATCATCATCGGTTGGTATAGGGTTGTGTACTGTAGTGTGTTTTGGTGCAGGCAGGCGTGACGTAGATGACGAGGCAGATATACGATTCAGGGATCCAGTCGACGTCCTTGCAGAATTTATGCTCAAACAAGAAGTGGCTGACAAGACAGAGTTGTAAGACTTGCGATGCATATCCGGAGTAGTTCGTGAGGATGATGGGGTACCAGAAGTCCTCCTCGGTATCATTGAAGGTGATTTCGATTCGGCCCTCTCTACCTGGTTGTTCATCGACACCGGTGGTGGTGGCGGAGGTGTTGAAACCTGGCCAAGGCTCACGGATTGTGGCATCGTGGACATACGCTTCATTCGTCTTGTATCAGTAGGACTAATTGTCCTTGCCCCAAGGCCTGTCGCGTGCGACGAGTGGTGAGCACCAGGCATTATGGAGACTCTCTTGTTGGTAGACGACGGTGTGCTGAGTCGGCCTCCTACACGAGGCGATCGCGGGGCAAGAGTTGAATGCCTGTTCTGCTCCGGGGTAAGGGTATTGCCGAAGCCCAAGTTTGCTTGATTCGAACGAGGTGGCGGCTGCACTGATTTAGCCTTCGTGGCCCTCGAAGTGGAAAAGTTTCTTGTTGTGTTCTCTAGCCATGACGGGTTGGCATCCATCGAAACTCTGGCAGAGCCAGTAGGTGCTCCTTCAGAATACAAGCTGGGCCGCCTCTTTTGGGCAGGACGAGACCCATAATCTCCATCACCAATGATTCCGGGGCCGATTGATTTCCGGGGAGGCTTGGCCACGGTAGTGCCAGATACAGGAGGATATTGACTCTGTCGGCGAGAGCGTGCAGTGCCTGGTCCGGTTGCAATTTCAGTCTGAACAGACACACCAGTGGTGTTGTTAGGCTGCCTGATAGAGTTACTGGGTCGGCGCAGGATCGAACTTGATCGGGCGGGTCGAGTGCTGGATTGGACGGTAGGGCGATTGGCAGCACCATTCGAAGATGGAGCTATTTGAGAACGAGAAGACATGCTGCTGTCATCTGCTCCGTGGGCATCGAGACTACCCCCTTCACCGGTGGAGGACGGGAATTGGGCGAGTTTGAAGTCTGTTGAAGCCGACTCGATACTGCTCTGCAGATCGTCAAAGCTGACCGACGGCAAAAAGTCGAAAGACGCAGTCGAATCGTTTAATTGATTTTGTTCCCCATCCCTACTAAAAGAAGAAAAAAGAGAATGGTTACTGGAAGGAGTTGCGCTGAGCATTGGATCGTCAGAGGCGAAGCCAGGGTTCGTCGAGGGTAGAGGTGGTCGAGGCTGAGCGTTTGTGGTTTTGCCCCTGTCACAAAGGGATCAAGGTCAGCTTGGCCATGTGCAGGGAAATGCAAGGCGACAAAGGTTTGGATGATGATGGACCATAACAAGCATGGACCATCAAGTCAAATGTAGAAACACAAACAAGAAAGATAAAATGCTCACAGTCGCGTTGGAGAAAAGTTGGCTGGTCGAGGCCCAGCAGGTGCCTTGTGCTCACGGCTCATAGGGTCCGGTCGAGGGGTGGCTGGCAATGCGACGACGGAGGTGGATTTCACGGGGTCGGTCGCTAGCACAGACTCAGTCCGGTCAGGGAGCTGAGCGCATTCGAACGGCTACCTCATTCCGGAACGGACAAGAGTGTTGAGATGCAGGAGAGCAAACAGCGCAGTGGGTGAGTGAGAGCGGTCGGCGACGGGCGAAACAAAATGTACTCGGCAGGATAAGACCCAGAGTGAGTGATTGATTGATTGATTGATTGCGGTGGGCGCGCCCCAAGAAAGGGATGGTACAGTAAGATGCGAGATGGAGATGGATAAAAAAGATGGAGTCGTTAAGACGGGTTCCAATAGTGGAGGTAGGTTAGGTAAGGCAAGGTTGTTGGTTGTCTTTTTTTTTTACCCTAGCCTAGGTCTTTCCCAAGACAAGATGGAAAGATGGAGAGGATGGTCTTTCCTCACTCGTTGTCAGAGGTGGTCACAGGCAGTCCGGAAGGGGGGCTAGGGGCCAGCATGGGGGATGAAGGACTTCTATGAGTGCTAAAGCTAGGGGGCCTGCGGACATCTTCCTATTTAGTGTGAGAATCACGACGCCTGAGAGGCTGATATTGGCGAACAGGACCTTGCGAGGAAGAGTGCCTGGATTGTATCACGGCTAGTAGGTTAACAGACACTTGGACAGTTAAGCGGTGGACCTTGACACGGGAAAAATAGATGCCATGATTGGCGGTCGAAGTTGGGAGATTGGTCCCTGAATTAGCTACTGGTACGGATAGAGTGGGTGTTTCCATACCTGCAAAAGGTGAAGAGACGGATTGATGTCTTTTACCGCCATTTTAGCTTCTGCGAGGTACATATCTACACGGACTATTTCTACCGGCATCAAGAGGTATCCTTACCGTATGCAAGCTAACACACGGTACCTACCTTAACAGCAATTCATTCATTCCCCTTACCTCGTTAGCCTCCCTCGAGCCCGCGATGCAGATATTAAGGAACGTCAATCATGACCATTTGTCCGTTTAGAGAGATGAGGCATTCTTCCGTGGAATGCCAGCCCGATTCCGCATTAATAAGGCCGCAATTATACTCCTAGATTGGGCTACACTCTGCCCGTCAGTGTCGTGGTTTATCGTCATCACATTTCGTTCGGTTCACAACTACCCTGTCTCCCAAGCACGTCTAGCCGATAGCGAGTGGCGCCGTCGGTGATTCTAGGTGGAAGATTTGCACACGGTGGATACGACAACGGCATCGTGATGCTACCAACCATACGACATGGTACCGAGTGGTATACACACGTGAACCGGTTGACGCATCAACGGGCACTGGCGTGAAATACTATCAGTTTTGAGTTTGGTTGTATAGGCTGTATTCGGATGTTGACATGGGAAATATTCAACTCCAGATAAGGTCTGGTAGCTGGGTCTCGAAACGAGAGTTCTACTAATGTAACGCTGTTTCGCAACCAGGCTGCCAAGTTTTAAGACTCCCCTTTGATAAATTGACCGATGTCATCTTCATCAAGCCTCCCGCTCAGACCAACCACTTCAAAGTAAATACAAGGATTGAGTCGTGTCTTGGATTTGAAGAACCTAGGTCCTAGGGGGGACCCATTACCCTTTCTCGGGCATCTCCAACCGGTAGGGCCATAGCCTATACGAATGCATCGTTTTTTGCTGAAAAGGACAGCACAACACTGGAACTATTTCGAACAGCGCATTGTTTCCAGTCCGATGAACCTGGTCTATCCTATAGACACTGCTGCCAGTACCTTGCCTTGTGCATTGTTGTCCTGCCAAACACCAAGGATGTGATCGTGTATCTCAAGTCGCGTTTTGTTGTTGTGTTTTCTTGCCGTCTGCAGAACCCTGACCGCCCCGCAGCTGAGCGCAGCTGATTGATGCAGAGGAAAAGATAGTCTGAACTGGCTAGGTTCGTAGGAAATGATATGTGAGCGAGTTGCCGTCACAGGACACAGTCAATCAATGAGCATGCACGATGCTTTACGAGATGAACTGTCTATCAATTGGGTGATTGCTTAGTATCGTTGAGTATGAGTAGGGTATCTAAATTGGGTTTCACATAAGTTAGGGAACTAATTAGTTGAAGTGCACTATATTGCACCCTTGATCTTCAAATCTGTCACAATGCCTGAACACGCTAATAAGCATGAATCTCAAATAACGAGGGTCGTTTTTGTCTACCGGGTTGGTGTGGGGTAAATAAACAAGGGCACAGAAAGTATCCGTATGAAAAACTGTTACATGGTAATTTGAGTCGGAAATATCAGAGTAACTGCCATAAAAGGCTATTACTCATATTTCCCGTCTTGGGTCGTGGTATATAATCTCCTTGACCCAGTCATGCCAAATGACCATCGCTACAAGCTAAACGAGACGATCTATTAGCAGTTATTGCGTGTTCCTTTGACGACTTCAATGCGTCACGGGCCGCTCAACGCTTTACCAGATTGAATACTGTCATGAACATGGAGGGTCACTAACTTTCAGCAAATAAGGATTTCCTATGAATCTAATAAGCCGTTCTCGAGTCGGACTAGCTTCTGTGTACCTTTCCCCTCCCCTCCCTTTCCAAAAGTCAGCACAGGACCAAAGTTGGGGGTTGTTCCCAGCTGTTTGGCTGAAGGTGATGTCACTCAGTGTCACATGCCCGCGATCGTGCCGTGACACCTCCACGCGGGACGGACATCTGGAATCCCTAGTTACCAACCAAACCTCTGAAACCTCCACAATCTGATGTTGTACGTTCGAATTATGGTTTGAAATAACCTCATGGACGACTTCACTGCAGAGATGTTCGCCACAGGGCAAGGCTCTGACTCTGCCGAGAACTCTCGCAGGCGTCGCGGCCATGGTGACGATGATGACAAGACAACCGCCGCTGGTGCCGACCCGAACTCTACTTCGAATTTACCTTCGGGGTCAGACACGCCGCCTCAAAAAACAGGTCTACGTGGAGGCCTCGCAGCTATCCGTCAAAAAGCTAACATACAGGATCGGTTGGTAGAAAAGTATGCTGGGCATCCTGAGATACTCCAATGCCAGAATCTCCGACTAACCGCACAATAGACTTTTACAACAAGTTATACCGACCGATGACGATGATCAGAACGACGTCCACTTTGTGGGCGACGAGCAGACAGCCACTCAAACCGAAAGACCAAACTTCAATATTACCACCATGTCCTTCAACTTCCGACGCTTTAATGCCCGAATAGGTGTGGTCTTCAAGTTCCAGGCGCAAGTCGAGCGCATCCTGTCCTGGAAACGGGCATCGCATACCCTCTCGCTCCTCGCCGTCTACAGCTTTGTCTGCTTAGACCCGTACCTTATCTTTGTGCTACCCATCGCAATACTTCTACTAGGGGTGTTCATCCCCTCCTTCATGGCAAGACATCCTGCGCCGCCAAAAGGTACACTGTCAAGTGAGCAAAATGTGGGCTATTCACCTCAAGGGCCACCTCTGGCACCTGCGGCAACGGTGAAACCGGTCAAGGAGCTTAGCAAGGATTTCTTTAGAAACATGCGCGATCTGCAGAATTGCATGGATGACTTCAGTCGGGGACACGATCAGGTCGTCGCTCTGATGGTACCAGTAACGAACTTCAGTGATGAGGCGCTGAGTTCCACGCTCTTCTTGTTTCTCACAGTAGGTGGCATAGCCATGACTGTTTCAGCTCACCTTCTCCCTTGGCGGATCATATTTCTAGTGGGCGGTTGGGCTATCGTTGGTATGGGCCACCCGCACGTTGCCCGCCTCATTACAACTCTTCATCGCGAGCATCTACAACCACAAGAGGCAAAGGCACAATCATGGCTGGAAAACTGGACTAGCTCGGATATCATACTCGACATGAGCCCTGAAACGCGCGAAGTCGAAATCTTCGAATTGCAGCGCAAAACCTCTGGCGGTGGGGAGTGGGAGCCTTGGTTGTTCTGTCCTTCTCCCTACGATCCTCTCTCGCAACCTCGCATCGCTGGTGAGCGGCCTCGAGGTTCTCGATTTTTTGAGGATGTTATGCCCCCCGAGGCCTGGGAGTGGAGTGAGAAGAAATGGGCTCTGGATCTCTGGAGTCGCGAGTGGGTTGAAGAGCGCATCATCACAGGTGTCGAAGTTGAGACAGAAGGTGAGCGTTGGGTGTATGATATCTGGGATGAACGGGATGAGCGTACTGGCGTTGTGGATCTTCCTGTCAACGAAAAGGGAAAGCAAAAAGCGACACCTAGGCCAAGCTGGGAGGAGAACGAAGACGGCAGTGGTAGGAGAGGGAACTGGAGACGACGACGATGGGTCAGACTGGTAAAGCGTAAAACAATTCCGCTGCAGCCGAACTGATTTTCCATCATTTGTAATATCAGAGTATGGCATTAGCTGTTAGTATAAGGCGTTCGTGATTGGTTGGTAATGAGATATGCTGTGTAACTGAGGCTGAGGACGAATATATATCATCATGACTTCACGCGTATCAAACCCCAACCAAGAGCTTTTAAGTATTAATTAATGGATGCGCTTTCGATTGGCTGGGTCAAAGACTATATACCAAATCCAACGCTGGTTGCAAGATCATCTCTTCAGAACCCAAGTGGTATCATGCTCAACAGTATCTGCTGTAATGGCAAAATTGGGGATCTTCTGATCCTACCAGATCATTCTATGTGCACTCCGCTCATAATACGTCAAACCGGTCCCATAATGTGACAAAGAAAAAGAGAGAAAAGAGTAAACAAGTGGCATGGATTTAGAGAACGGCCATCTTGTCGAGGATCTTTTGGATGCCTTTTGTGCTGCCACGGCCCTCATCAAGCTCCTCGGCCATCTTGCGAGCTCGCTCAATGAGAACCATGATGACTTTTCGGGTGTACTCGAAGCTGCCGGTGGACTCCATGTACGAAACGGCATATCGCTTCACCTGGATGTCCGAGGTCTTTTGTTTGAGAATGTTGATGAGCTGGAGATTTGTGGGGTTGGAGCGAATGCTGTGGATGACAGGGAACGAGAACTTGCCCTCAGTCAGATCCTCACACATTCCCTTGTTATGGCTGTACTCTTTGGACGACAGGTTCATGTAGTCGTCGCGAATTTGGAAGATGAGGCCAATCAAGTTGACGAGGGGCACGCAGTCGGTAGGACCGTTGGCCTCTTCTGCCATAAGCTTGATACCGAGACGGAAAAGACCGCCCGTTTTGTTGCCGACCATTTCGAGGTAGTCCTCCTCGGTAGGGCAGGTCAGGGTATCTCGCCAGAACAGGTCCATTCCTTGGCCTCGGTGTAGGTTGACAAGCTCGTCGGAAAATATGGTGATAAGCTCTGGGTTGCCAAGCTTGTGGAGCTCTTGTAGGGCAACAAAGTAGATGTAGTTGGCTGAGTTGATGGTCTGGGCGACACCAAAGATATTGTGTGCGACGGGAAAGCCACGGCGCAGCTCAGACGAATCTTGTACATCGTCAATGAGAAGCGACGACTCGTGTAGCATACCGACGACGCGGGTGATGACTTCGAGGCTGGGCGCGGGCACGTCGAGCCAAGCATTGAAGGCGGCGATCAACTGGGCGCGAAAGTCTTTACCGGGGTGGCTAATGACATAGTCGTAAGGTCCACGGACGACGCTTTCCTTGTCGCCGTTCCATGAGCGCTTGGCCGTGAACTCGAGATCTTCGTGAGCGTAGCGCTCGGGGTCGGGAGGTGGGTTGGGAGTTGTCATGACACCGTAGCCGGGGTTTGAGGTGTGTGTCTTTGCAGAAGCCTGCTTCTGGCTCAACCAGTCGCCTTCAGGGACGGGGCGCAGAACGGATTTAGTAGGAGTCGGACTGAGAGAGGTTGGGACGCCGTTGCTCGAGGTGCGAGGGGGGATAGCATTTGGAGAGACAAGTGGACTGGATATTGCGGACATCTTATGCATTGCCTTAGGCGACAGCGATAGCATGTGCAAAGCCGACGGGGGCAAGGTCTCAGGGTTGAGAGAGAGGATGGGGTCGGCCGTGGGGATCATATGGGTTGTGTTTTGGGGTAGTCGGAGTCGGCGGAGGGGTCTATCCGTGTTGAATAGGCAGCGAAATTGTTTGGATTAGAGTAGAGGAGGTGAAGAAATGTTTGATATTGAGAATTAGGACAACCACGTAATAATAAACAAATGGCTTCGGTTGTGCGCGCGACGCCGTGTCTCGTCTTGTCTCGACTTGGCGCAACAACAGCGAATGATATATGTCGGGTAGTTCGGGTGAATGTATAAAGTGGTCGACGTCATTGAGTATCCAAATGATAATGTCTAAGCCTGCCGAATGAGACGATAGAGGGATCATAGAGTTGACCCTGCGGTCTCAATGTGGATAAAAGCTACGAGTATACCGCGCACGCGCCCAATGCCCATGCGCTGAAGAACAGGGGTTAAAAGTCCTGCAGCTCCTTCAGTTTGAGGATTGAAAGAATGGAAGAAAGTCCTTGAAGATTGTCCGTTTTGTGGTAGACACTATAAATTGTAGGTCTAGGTAGTCTACACCTTGAGAGGTGAGAGGTACGTGTCCGTCCTACGCAAGGCACATGGGCGGAGCTATGCCTACTACTAACGATGTACCTGGGTACCTTTCACAAGCTTTTGCACGGACACTTTCACGAGCTAATGCAGAAAGGAAGGGAGCTTGTTAGAAGCTGGAGCTTGGCTGGAGCTGAAGCTTCCATTGCTTCGTGTCCGTTAGGCTAGGTTGTTCTGTTTGTTCCCTTTGTTGTCGAGAGGGGAACGAATGGATGGAGGGGTTACTGTAGCTCTAGCGGAGACTGTCAGGGGTGAGGAAGCCTAGATCGATGTAGGATTGTGGGGAAGCATCCAATTGGCAACCAAAAGCAGAGCAGAGAATCCGGTCATTCCATCCATTGACTGCAGGTAAGAAGCACGTTGACGTGATATTGCATTGCTTTATATATATATACGTGTATCCATTGATTCGTGTGTGTTGGTTGAAGCTCGTGATAATCTGAGTTAAGTACTAAGTCAGTTGTCTGATAACTCTACCAGTTAATACTAACCTAAATAGCATAAGATGAATAGCAAACTACAGCAAAGACAATATGGATCAACTCTCTCTTCATCCAGCATAACTGTCGTGTCTCTCATCAAATCACTTACTCAATCTGTTGGGACAAAACATACCACATCTCAGCCCACGATAAGGCCAGGGCTTGCGATAGTTGTCTGTCGTTGAGCTGATATCCCTGATCTTCAAGTTGTCAGGGGCCACGTTTCCACCATATTTACCAGTGACATGTCGCCGTTTACGGACCCAGATAAAGAACGGAGTTAACTCTAGATTTCACATGCAAATCTAAAGTCAATCAAGGCAAAGAGCTGATCAATGGGGTCATGTCAAGTTGGACCCTGTTGTCCGAATCTGGTTATCTGTGGATAGCCGACTACCCTATACTGTCATCATTCCACTCTGAGGATATGTACCAAGTATTTGTCTTTTAAATACACTTCCTTCGAGGCTTCCACTCCCATTATCATTGTATTTATCTTATCTTGGTCTTGTTTTCAACTTCTGCCTATAACAATCGGATAGTCGGAGGTTTCTCGTTCCGACGTACCATGAGCTTACTCGGAGGGTTCGGATTCATTATCATTTATTCCAACAAATCATGCACCATACTCAGACTTCTGATATCATCTTGCCGCGGAATGTAACTTGTCCACGGACTTAAGACACGCATTTCGAGGTAAAAGGCGATAACGTTAACACTATTTCCATGCCTTCACACCAACACCACCAGATCACTTCCCTGTCAGGTTGCACCAACTTCACAAAAGCTAACGTTAACAGCCTCTTGTCAATGTTGCCTTGAACTGCCGACCTAATAAACATTTATAACACGGCAACATGATCCGAACCGCGAAGGGCGAACTCCCCTCTAGCTCTTGGAATGATTCGCTAGTCAACCACCGTCTTTGGGATTTCAGCCTATAGTGTAATAAGAACGCCCAAGATATGACGACAACAGTGGAGCGAAGGTAGTGATGCTAGACGATGATCACAGAAACGACCCTACATCTGATTAATAACCTATTTTCGAGCTCGCGAGTATCGGGCCGCTAGAAGAGAGGGAGAGTGTCATTGATTTACTGAGAAGTGACATCTGCGTTAGGTAGTGTATGTAAATGTTTGGACCCTTGTTCCCAAAAAGATATAAATTGAGTCTTGGCCCCCGTATCTTTCTAGGCCATGTAATTAGATACAAGCCAAGAAGAGCATTCTGAAGCGTAGCAATGGCGCCTATACATCGAATCTTCTCATCGGCTAACAACAAGCCCTACCGAACTACAAAGCTCGAAGATGAAAATCCTCCCTACTTGAATGAGAATGGCTATGTTGACTTTGCACCTAACGATATAAGAAACCCCCAAAATTGGTCCACGCCTCGAAGATGGGGTGTAACATTAGCTGCTGTGATGCTTGTACTTAATGCCACTTTTGCCTCGAGTTCGCCAAGTGGTTGCTTCCCATCCCTAGCGAAGCATTTCCACGTATCTGAGCTGGTCGCCGGTTTAACAATCACTCTATTTCTCCTGGGATACTGTGCCGGACCGCTCGTCTTTGCGCCCCTGAGCGAGGTGTACGGACGAAGATGGATCTTTTACATCACCTTCACGCTGTACCTCATCTTCAACTTCTTATGTGCTTGGGCACCCAACTTTGGCGCCCTTCTCGTGGGACGTTTCCTCACCGGGACTTTCGTTTCTGCGCCTCTTAGCAACGCACCAGGTGTACTAGCCGATCTCTGGTCACCTCTCGAACGCGGCAATGCCATGGCTGGATTCGCTGCCATGGTATGGGTTGGTCCGGCTCTGGGCCCCGTCATTGCAGGCTTCCTGGAGCTCAAGAAGGATTGGCGGTGGAGTTTCTATGTCCTGCTCTGGCTTGGTGGCGCGACTGCTATTATCATGTTGACCATTCCAGAGACACATGCTCCAACGCTTCTTACCAAGAAGGCACGAAGAATCCGCAAAGCAAAGATCCCTGGATACGAGAACGTCAAGTCCCAGTCTGAAGACACCGATCAGTCTTTGGCATCGGTGTACAAGATTGCACTGACCCGACCATTCATCATATTCTTCGACACCATCTCCTTCCTGTGTGCCATCTACATGTCTGTTGTGTACACTTTGCTATACATGCTTTTCAGCATTTATCCGATCGTCTTTCAACAACGACGAGGTTGGAACAGTGGCGTAGGAGAGCTACCTCTGATTGGAACCGTGATTGGTGAGTCTTTCTGAAAGCCTTTGTTTGTATGCAGGGTTTAACATGACGACAGGTGCATTCATCGGAGGGTTTATCGTGTTAATCGATTCGCACATTCGAAAGAAGAAGATTGAAAAGGGCGGAAAACAAATGGAACCAGAAGACAGATTGCCATTGGCCATGGTTGGTGGTGTTGCTTTTGCTGTGACCATGTTCTGGTTTGCATGGTCGGCTGAGTATAAGTAAGTAACCTGTCTTGTGTTGATGAGTTTGGCACATACATGTCTCTAATGAACGGACTTGATAACAACATATGCTGACTTGCTAACCAGCTCTATCCATTGGATCGTGCCGACGATAGCAGGTACATTACTCGCTACATCACTGATGCTCATCTTCGTTGCCTACCTGTCATATCTTGTGGACGTGTACCTCATGTACGCCGCGTCAGCTATTGCAGCAAACACCATCATACGATCGGCATGTGGCGCCGCAGCACCTCTATTCACAAATCAAATGTTCAAAGCTCTTGGTATTGGCGGTGGCGGCAGTCTTATCGGCGGTGTTGCTACTCTTTTGGCTGTTATCCCGTTTTGGTTTTATAAGTACGGAAAACAGATTCGTATCAGAAGCAAGTTTGCCCCTACAAAGGACAAAGAGGCAGCCAAAGAGAGGGACGAGGAAAAGGACGCTGGTGCTGGTAATGGTACTGGTGATAGACAGAACAGTGTTTTGTCTAATGATGCCTCGGATGGATCTGATTCGACAGCGACTGCGAGATAGGATGGATATAATCACTAGAATGGGTTTTCTGTGGCTAGAGAAATTTGGTGTTCGGCATAGTTTCAAAGCCTAGGTAATACTGACTTTCCGGTTGCCCTGCGATTTAAGAGTCATAGAGAGTAGAGTAAAGGAGAAACATTAATCGCATACAATATAAAAGCACTGTTTAGCAGCCCACTTCTTCTTCCTTCAATATAGGTAACCTAAGTAGGAAGACAGCACCTCAAATTGGCCATTGAGTACTAGAATTCTGCGCCTTTTGTCAATTAACTTACCTGGGTCTTGATACTTATTTCTAATACCAACCCCGGCTGTGATGACGAAATATCTAGTCTAGCACGTCAAGATGGCTATCTTTTAGCTTCAGCATGACCGTATTGATCAGGCTGCATAAAGATTGGCGCCTTAACTCGTCAGTATTGCTTGATAAGTTGAAGTAGTCTTCGACTGTCCTTACATCCGTATGAATACCGAGGTCATTCAATAGAAGATCGTCATTGAGCAGATGTCAAAGTTAGGGCATCCAATCAAAACCATGGCTCAGCTTATACATCATCCAACCCCATCACTTGTCCATTGCTAACTCACCCCTCATCGTTCTTTCATATACTCAAATATCATACACTGAGCAAAATGGGACGAACAGTTATCGCATTTGACCTCTACGGTACCATACTCTCCACTGAGTCAATAGCAGGAGAGTTGGCAAAGCTATACGGGCAAGACAAAGCTCAATCTATCGCATCGCTCGCCAGGAGATACCAGCTTGAGTATACATGGCGTGCCAATAGCATGGGTTAGTAGCATGACTTGGGATATGATCATGGCTGATAGCATCCCAAGGCGCTTATCGCTCGTTTAGCGATCTCACGAGATGGTCATTTCGCCAGGCTACAAAGGAAATTGGCGTCGAGCTCACTCCCGAGCAGGAGGAACACGTGATGAATGCGTACAATGGCCTCGATACGTTTCCAGATGTTGACGATGCGCTCAAGAAATTGGCAGAAAGTCCATCTATTGACCCTTACATCTTCTCCAACGGCACCGCCGACATGATCACCTCATCACTCAAGACATCGCCTTCCCTGTCACAGGCAAACAACGTGTTTACCCAGGAGAAGCTCGTGAGCATCGACTCGATTCAGGTGTTCAAGCCGGATCCTCGTACGTACAAGTTTATGGCCAAGATAGCAGGGCTGGAATCACAGCTCGACAAGGTTTGGCTCGTGAGCTCTAATCCGTTTGATGTTGCGGGTGCGACGGCGGTTGGACTCAAGAGTGTATGGATTGACCGTGGTAGAAAGGGATGGAGTGATGGTCTTGCGGGATCGTTGGATGTGAAGCCTACAGTTATCGCTGCTACTGTGGATGAAGCTGTACAGACGATTTTGCGGCAGTCCGAGGGCGGTGATTAGAGCGACGATGATGTAATGAGTAATTAGAATGCCAAGTTATGTGTCTGGGGTTCCATAATACGTCATATATAAGATCCGTGCAATATCAAAACGTCCATGTACCAAAAGATTAATCTGACCATGTGCTGGCGTTTGAAGCACGAACCTGATAAGGGGCCGAGGGTTGACGAAGTGATTTTATACTTGGATCTAAGATTCGATATCAGCCCAAAGATCAGATAGAGGGAAATCAAGTCAGGCAGAATTGGAAAAGCCAAGAGTTGAGCCGACTCTAAAAATAACAACTGCCATCCTTGATATTAATGACATTCTTTCGCCAATCGGTACTCCATCGACGATGAGATTATGCAGTTTAATGAGCACCGGCCGAGTACCCACCTCCGGCCGAAAAGATGAAGACAATTCAAGATAGTTATGGGATATAGAGTTGAATTGAGGATTGCTTAAGCATTGGAAAGACAGCAGAACAATTGGAGGCAAACTATGTCCTGTTGTAACCATATTTGCCGAGACCATCCATCAGTTGCTGGGTGATTGCTGTGGATGTAAACAAAACATTCATACCAGCTCATCATCAAGTGATCCATTGTTGTTTGTTAGCCCAACCGTCAAACTCTTATTTAAGCTAAATTTTTGTTCATAATTTAAATAGTGTACTTATTTCATACCTCATCTTCTTAAAATGCAACTATCATCGTCTTTCTACCAGGACATTCCCTTCACCCAGCAGTCTGGATGACAGGACGACCGAGTCTTCTTTAGCGCTCGGGCGGGCACTTCTAGGTTCTAGGCGCCGCAATGCCCGGGTCCCTCCAAACGGCCCCTGTAAACCCCGGAACGTGACACTCTAAACCTTGGAATTTCGGTTGCCCGTTGCCGTGCCGATGCTCCACCCCAACCTCAATTGTTTGGTTTTAGTCCACCTTCAACGGTTGATCCTAAGCTTGAGCTCGGTCCCGTCACCGTCATTTTCGATCGTCAGTCACATTTTCCATTCTTTTGCTCGTCGTCCGGTCCGGATCGTACGTTGAACACTTTTTCTTTCTTTTTATTCTAGAAACACAAATAAACGAACGAGCCCAGAGCTTCAGTTCTTTATTTCTTTTTATTGTCGACTTTATCTTCCATATCTTCTCGGCAAAGCTACCTATAGCTGCCCGCCACTTTCGTCTTTCCCACTTACACAGCTGTCAACAACAACAAAATGGAGTCACTATTATCCCTCGCCTTCGACAATCTCTCGTCCTACGACGGACCCAAAGTCCGAAAGGGCCTTCGCCAGGTCGAAGGTCTTCTCGCCCAAATTTGCCTCTCAAACGCAAACGCAAAAGCGAAAGCAAGCCCTCGGAACGACCGAGCGCATCGAAGCCGTGATTCAGACAATGACGGAAGCGATACCTCGTCGACACCGCCTCAAAAGGACCTCTCCCGACTGTCCCGAGACCCTGCTTTCAGAGAATTCTTCAAGTTGCAAGAAGGTTTCGAATGGAACGTTGCTATGCGCCTGATCAGCACTCTCGATAGGCTCATGGCCAAAGGCGGTGATGGTGGAAACGACCTCTTGATCTTGAGCTCTCTCGACCTTATCCAGGGACTTTTGCTGCTTCACCCTCCTAGCAAATCTTTATTCGCTCGAGAACAAAACATGAACGTATGTAGCGCATTGGCCTTCTCCGCCACCGCCTTTTCTTTAAAAAAGCACAGACTAACAACAATTCATAGCTTCTTCTCGACCTTCTTGAGCCTTACAACTGCCCCGCCATCCAATCCGCAACTCTACTCACCCTGGTAACCGCTCTTATCGACACTCCCATCAACACACGCACTTTTGAGAGCCTTGATGGCCTTCTCACAGTCACGTCACTCTTCAAGTCGAGATCCACAGCTCGTGAGGTCAAGCTCAAGCTCGTCGAGTTCCTCTACTTTTATCTCATGCCCGAGATACCATCCATTCCCCGAGCCGACCAGCGCGATAGCGTCCCCGCCATGTTCCAGCGCAGCCCTAGCAAGCTCGCCGGCGCTTTCAATGCTGATTCCCGACGCAAGCGCTCTGGTTCAGACCCTGAAGGAGACGCTTATCTTACCACCGAGGAGAAGCAAGAGCTGCTCAGCCAACATCTGAGCAGTGTAGAGGAACTTGTCAAGGACCTACGGACCTGCGCACCATTTGGCGGCGTTGTTTGCTAGAGACCAATAGAGTGAGAAAATTGTCACGGACAACGGTTACCTTTTGTATTTCTTTTCTTTCACATTTCCTTCAATGGCGGCGTTGATGGGGCTCATAGGCGGCGCCCTTGACGTTTCCCCCCTTTATTTGGCATGGAGTTCTGAGCATCAACTGCGATACATAATTGTTTATTTCTTTTCTCTCTATTCGGATGTGCAATGCACCCTCAAGAATTGGATGGCTCTCTTCGTATGTACGAACTGGTTGGGCGTTTCTAAGTAACCAAAAAAATGAATAGACTGGAATGAATCTATTTCCTTGCATTATTAATCCTGCCGTGGGCGTCTGTCCCCCATTATGCTTTGCGGTGGTGTTGGAACGATGGATAGCGGACGATCAGGGGTTACCGCTGAATCGTTGCCGTACAACTCAAATCGACCGTCTATTGTTTCGGAAAGAGGTGTTTGGTACACTGTACTCGGGCTTGACATGGGTGATAATAGATCACTGCCGTCTCTTTTTGTTGAATCGATCTCGACTGGCGCGGCGATATCACCTGGACTTTGTGCGTGCATGGGTACTGCAGCGTCTCTGCCAGGTGAAGTAACCCGTGAACTGGCTTGCTCTGTGTATGGCCCTGCTGCAGGATCTGGTCCAAAATAGTCCTGAGTCGGACCTGATCGGATATTACTGCCTGATATATCTGTCATGCCATCGCGAGAAGGTTCATTGGCGTGCCCGGGCGCAGAGAGTCCTGCCGCGCTTCGCTGGCGTCGTCGCTTGCGTAGACACATCCAAGTAAAGCCGCCGATAATGAGGCTCGCTCCTACAACGACACCGACACCTATACCCGCCTTTGCACCGTCTGTCAATTTGTTATCACCATCATCATCGTCGATGACTGTGGTATCGCTTTCTGTGGGTACAGCTTGAGCACAGTATCCTTCACCACTGACTTGAGTGCACACTTGATCGTTATCGCAACATCCCTCTCCAATTGTGCAACTATGCTGGGACGTTGTGCAGCCTGAAGGTATAGGGGTGAGTAGACCCGTTCTCGAAGCAGGTCTCGTTGAGGCGCAAGCACCACCAGTGCGGCATTCAGAGTTGTAACCGCAGCAGTTCCCACCGAGATTGCTGGGACAGAGATAGAGACTCGTTTTAGGACACTTGCGATCGCAACAACCCAGTTGCTCAGTGGTAGTTCCGCTCGCGGTGGCAGTACGAGTGCAGAAGTAAGCGGTTGAGTTGCACGGCGAGTCGGACGAGCAATTTGAACCTATGGGACAACATTTCGGGTCACCTTTTCGGTTAACGTAGCAGTAAGAGTCGTTGTCGCAACAGTCATCTGGGAAGCCAACTTCGAGGCCTATGCGATGTGAGTTTGAGTTGAGAGAGATGCTGGACGTTGAAGTTTGTGGGACTTACAGTTATGATTGCCTGAACCACAGTCTCCAGCACGCTTGGCTAGAGGAAAGGAACGGTCGATAAAGAATCGTGGCATCAGATCGCCTGGTGCAGCCTGGAGGGCTTCATAGCGTCGGTAGGCGATGGCGAGAGGAACAAAGACGGTATAAGTGGCGAAGAACCTCATGGTGTGTTGGATGAGAGGGGGAGTTGTTAATTGAGTCTTCCAGGGTTTATCCTATCATCTCGTCGTTTATTCTTCGATATTCGCTTTCACAATTCAAAAATGAGGTATCAAACGTGTTGAAAGAGTGCAAAATCGAACAAAGAAAAAAACAGAATGAGATGAGATGAGGAGCCAAGACTCAAAAGAGGTCTATGCATGTAAGACTGAGAACCAACTCAGCCGAGGCGTAAGACCCTGCGCCTGCAATCCATTGTTGGGTGCATTGTCCATCATTTCTGGCAGGTGCTATTGGCTATTGAGTGATTGTCAGCATTTGTTTCCCATTATGTAGGGAACGATTCACCATTAATTGTCTGCTTAAAGTGGTTGAACAACGTGGCAGAGTGAACGGGGGTCCCATTTCGATGGGGCCTTTTGAGGATGCAACTACAAGTGCTTACATGACACGACCCAACTTGGTATAAAGCCCGCAAAATAGTCAGCGTTGATCACGGGCATGTATAATGAATGACAGCCTATATCTAATGTGACTGTTGGCCATTAAGAAGGACATGTAGCCTACTGTGAGTTTTGTTTAATAAGTAGGGGGAGAAACAAGAAAGTTGAGGTAAATCTTGTAATCGAGATGTCAGTCAGAAAGACAAGATATTGGTAAACGTTTGGCCACAACAAGTATACACTCAATATCACCCCTTCCTATAACACCCATGGCTCTTATGCACAACCCGGTTAATTCTCCGATATCAACATCCACAGATCGATTTAGCCATGGCTGTTTCTACTCAATCTGCCCCCCCGCAGATAACATTATCTCCAGTATTTCAATGACCTGCATGAAAACATGGGTTTTTTGTTCATCTTGATTGGATATTGTCTTACAATAAGGTCCCATGAGACCAAGGCCCTCGTCTGAGTTGTGTACAGCCAGTTAGATGATGGTCGTTGGGAGAAAAACCCCCGGTTGCCTGCACCGTGAGAGTCTAAATTCAGAGATGAACTCAAGCAGTATCACGTAGTAGAACTTGTACTCAGGTTTCAATGTGAGTATATAGTGAGAGCTTCCACCCTCCAAGGGAGCACCAATACTGTTTCTTACCATTAGTACATTGATTGATATCTGACAAGATGTTCAAGTCTCTTACGACCAAGGCATTATCACAGTTGCTTCGTTCTGTCCGTATTTCGGATTCTCAGTTTCCAGCCCCAAGCCGGAAAAGATGTAAGTCAATATTCAGTTCTCTATATTAGTATTAGTAATTGACATGTTCGCGGCATTAGCTCTGGAGTTCTGCGTGGAGAGAATGCTCGCATCCAGCTGCAACTTGCTCTTGGCGCAGGTTATGACTTCAAAGGGATTTAAAAGCTTTTTGAGGGTGAGGTTAGAAGGCCGCGTACAATGATGCCACCGCTTTCTTTAATGGCACAGTTCTGTGAACATGTCAAATGAAGCAATGCACTCCGCGCTTAATGTATAACACAATGTGACGAGATTATTGCAAACCATCCAAAGCAAATTCATTCAGTCGTTCTAAAGATCCCATATCCAAACACCATAAAATCAAAAATCCCCAAAAAATTAACTCATGTGCGTCTAAATCAGTGCCCTTTCTGCCAGACTGGCTGTCGACCTGATAGTCTTGAACCCGCTGGCAGACGTTGCATCGTATGTCCCATTACCGCGTATAATAGCGGATGGCACTAGAGCGTCAGGCACAAAATTCTGAGTGGCTTCTGGAGTCGGCATGGTGCTTCGGTAACTCAAACTGATTGTCGTTGTCATAGCCATTGTCGTAGTTCTGAGGGATGTAGTCTCCGGTGTGATTTTGGTACCGAGGGGAGTTTCTTGAAGGTATGTATCTGCAAAACGATTAGCATTCGTCGCTCTTATTATCCCATCCACTGTGTTAATACCTGTCGTATCTTCGTCGTCATTATCCTCTGCAGCAAGCTTTCCATCTTTGTTGAAAGTTGCACCTGCGTCTTCATCTTCATCCTCCTTGAAAACGTGGCCAGGAGCCCTAAAAGACCGAGTGGGCTCGTTCGCGTTGACGATCTCCGTGTGAGTGGTCGTTATCAAGATAGTTGAGGATCTTGTGGTCACAGAAGTAAACACCACGGTTGTTAGGCTCAGAGATGTCTGCTCTAATGTGGCTTCCGTTTCTAGTGCTGGGGCTGGTCCTTCGACTTTGGTAGCCACGGGAGAGTCTTCTTTTGTCGGTTCTAGATTCGCTAGTTCAGAAGCTGTAGCAGCTATCTGAGCCGGACCTGTCGCTGCGGTAGCGACAAGAGATAGGGTTGCTGAAGCATCTTGCGTAGGGCCGATCGCGGATGACCTGTTACCTGGAGTGCAGTTAGGGTTTCGACGTGTGACGGGTAGACCACTTACTTCTTCATCTTCAATACATTCGCCATCGGGCGGCGGCGACTCCTGAGTTTCCTTCGGTGCTGGATCGCCAGTCTGTTCTGCAGGTGAGGCATCGATCGAAAGTGTCTGAAGTATACCACCAGGACCCTCAACGAATGCACCTCCGGGTACAGCACTGGGTTCTCCTGTATCGTTGTCGCTAGAACCAGAACTGGACTCTTCATCTTGAGGCTCCTCAGTGGGCCTGACGTCTTCTGCTGTGTTGACTTGTGTTCCGGTCGGAGCCTGGGCTTCGCCTGTGGGCTGGACAAGAGCATTGTTGGGCACGTCGCCAGACCGGAGAGTCTCCTTATTTTCAGAGACATCTGCAGACTCAGTCAAGGCTACGGCTGCACCGTCACTAGGCGGCTTGTCGGGTTCAGCTTCGTCAGGGGGGTTGGAAGACTTGTCATTCGCTGCCTGAGTGGGATTTGCAGCTGCCGCGGCCAATGCCGACTCTGATTGCTTATCAAGTGCTTCTGTCTGTGATGGACCAGGCACGCCTGGTTGGTCTGCCGCATTCGGAGGTTGCGGCTGGCGAACAGTATCAACTTCATCTGTTGGTGCGGGCAGCTCGGATCGCAGAGAGGGCTCAGAGACTATGAGAGGAACTTCGGATGGGCCAGGAACATCCGCGGGGTCAGGAACGTCAGCTTCAGCTGACTGTTTTGGTAGCTGTTCGGGTTGACCATCACTGGAAGACCCATCAGAAGAACCTGCCGGCAACTGGCCCGACTGACCGTTCGAGGAGGCACCTGTTTCACGGGAAGGTTGTTTATCAGGTGCACCAGAAGGCATCATGCCGTTGACTTGATCATGGAGCCTGTTAATCTGGCTCAGCAGTTCCTCCAGGGCTTCCTCAGTAACCTCAACCATGTCGCCCTGGTCTTCAACCAGTCGCTTCACCAGACTGAGAGTATGATGAAGTCGATGGCCATGATGAGATTGCCCAGGAAGCTCTTTGAAAGGAACTACGTTGAGAGATCTGGTTTCAGGCTCAGTGAAGACGGCGCCTGGTAGCTTGAAAGGAGTCTTTAGGCGAGGCAAGAGAGCAGCACGAGTAAATGGAGCGGTTAGGAGGAGGCATGGTAAGAGGCAAAGAAGTATGTATAAGCGTATCATTTTGTCGACTTGGGTGTGTTGAAAAGATGAATGAACAATGTGATGCGTGTGTGTTCTGATTTGAATGAGGCTCGATGGGTTGCCATGATATATCTTTGCCATGGACTCCAGGTTGCAGAGGAGCAACGCATTCCAAGTATTGTAATAGCAACGCTCATATCACGATGTCTCAGTTTCGGGTGGGCATACAATGAATTGACCAACACTTGTTGTTTCACGTCGGACAAAGGACGCGTTCTTCATTCCTAGCGATGAATGGATAATAAGGTAAAATTCACTCGAGTTTTCTCATCGAGACCCTTTATGACTCAGATAGATGGTTCTACGGCGTGGTGATATGTTGAGGCTGGTATTCCAACGTGGTTGCTTGGGCAGCTCATTCGTCATGCTGATCTTTTCTGGGGGGGTTGAAGTGAAATGCCCAGCTGCCGAATGGCGTAAATTGATGACGGTATCGAGAGCCGGCAGTTCGCAGTATTGGATAGCATCATGCAAGATTTGGCGGAGTCATGACGAAAGTTTAGATCCGCTTGATGAATGGGATCGTTCTTGGTGATGAATAGACCTCTTGATAGCTTGTTGGAAATGAAAATCCAGGCATTGAGTTTGTATGATGAAGGCAAGTGAGGTATTGATAACAAAAGGCAGTCCCGTAGATAGCCTCTGCCAAGGCCTGTGATGCCTGGCTCGAGAGTTCTGAATCAATGCCAAGTTATTCTGTAGAGTTCCGCCACCCTGATTATTGCAGGGGCTTGACTCACTGAGTGACATTGAGCGTCCCCAGTTCTTGCTGCTTTTGCACCGTCATCGTCAGCTTGACTAGAGGAGGGGAGGGAGAGAGCTAAAATGGGAACAAAGTCACGGAATGAGGTAAATGAAAGGGAGATAATAATATCTGTATCTTTATCTCAATTTGATCTTTCTTTGTTGAGCATGTTTGTCATGTGTGAAATTTCATGATTGTCATGGTGGCCATTTCGGAGCATCACGAAATGAAGCTGAAAATAAAATTGTATGTATTTTGTGGTTAAATGACTCTTTAAAGTGTCGGGCAGTGTAAAGTGTACTTTTTGAGGGGTTGAATTGTGTTTCTGTCACGAATGACACATCGCAGAGTCGATTCGGGGCCTGAAGTGTGATCGAGGGCCCGTGGGAGCTTGAATTAAAAGGGCTTTTGCTGGCTGAATCGCTCACTCGGCTGGGAGGAGTGGAATAACAATGGATAGAATTCATTCGAGGCAATGCTTTGGGAGAGATTAAGAACATGCAAGGGTCTATTATTGGCTGGAAGTAAGCGTACCCTTACGCTGCGGAAGATAGTGGCGCTAAACCCGTTACGGTAAGAGACATGGACCCGGACCTGGACCCAGCGGCCAGCCAGACCTGGACCTGGACCTGACTGAACATGGACCTGAAATCCCCAAGTTTGTGAGAGAAAGAGTGAGAGCGAGAGTGCGAGAGTGCAAAGAAACGCGGGAAACCAAACCCAACCCAACCAATTTTTACACTCCTTGTGCGCCGCCTTCGGCCCCAAGCACCAGAATCAAAAAATGGCAACCGAACCAAGACTTAAAATGCTGCTATTCAAGACAAGGCTTTTGCCCTTGAATCTTTTACTTTCTCCTTCATATTTAACCACCAACTTGTCTCCGTCGCAATCATCACCATCTACGCTGACATCCTCCCTCTTAATAAAAACTACCACTACTAAACGCTCCACGC